>JAVXUP010002740.1:0-95000 GCA_033070095.1 Escallonia herrerae
AAACCTAGATTGGCAATCTATTTGTTAGAATACAATCTATGCTACAATACTATAAACCAAATATCAACTATCCATAGGGTATTCACTCTTAACTCTGAAAATGCGCAACTCAAAGCGGTCCGGCACACGGTTAACCTAACCAGAATCTCTATACACTCTTTAATGCGTAACAATACTCAACTACATACTAAATTATAACAAAACACTTTTAGAGCTTAAAACATTATTAAAAGTCAAAATATGAATTTTTTGAATTTTGAATTAAAATAATTTCTTTAAATGCAAGAAAAACCCATAAACAGCTTTAATTATTTTCAGCTGAAAATAAAGTCCCATAATTTTTATAATAGCTTCATAATATATAATAAAAATATTGAAAGTAAAATTAGGGTTTAAAAATGTGATACCCTGAAAAATATCGAAAATTTATCTAACCGTGAGTTTGATTAATTAAGGGGTGTTATTTTTATTAAGTAGCAATATGTTGATGATGATTAAGTGTTAGGGAGCTAAATGGGAGGTTAGTTTGGCCTTGGGGGTCAAAATGTAATTTTAGAAAGTTAAAGGGGTAAAAGTGTAATTTTTAAAAATATGATGAACGTGATGCATATTTTTATTAAGTAGCATCATTTTTATGATAATGAGGTGTTAGGGGGCTACATGGATGGCCTGGGTGATTTTGGGGTCAAATTGTAATTTTCCAAAGTTGAGGGGTCAAAATGCAATTTTGGAAACTTGAGGGGCCAAAATGCAAATTTTGAAACTTTGCAAAATGTTTCATAACCTGATGAAATAGGCCATGCACGATGGCCACCTCCTACTTGCTATAAGCTGAGTCATGCCTGAAAAGTTTAAAATTTCTTTGGGATAAGATTCATGGGGTTAAAATTATCAAGAAAAGTTTTGGGGAGGAAAACATAAATAAGAAGAAGTGAAGAACAGCTGAAAACGTGCACAGTAGCAGCCACGTGAAGGAAGGAGAAAGAGAAGGAAAGAAAGGAAAAAGGAGGAAGAAGGAAGAGGGGAAGGAAAGAAAGAGCAAAAAAAAGTTGAATTCGAACCCCGATGGGGTATGATCTTGAACCCAAAAGTGTAGAAATTGATTGAATTCATTTGAGAATATGGTACATATAGATGTATATATCTCTCTATATATTCGGTTATGTGTGAATTGATTGGAATTGGAGAATTTGGAATGAATTCTCGTTGGAATTATGGAGATAAAACCCTAAAAAAAAAAAGAGATAACGAATTAGGGTTTGAATTGGGCTTAATTTCAAGGTGCGGGAGTGTGTGTTTTTTTGTGTAACAGTGTGTGTTCTTCAATTTACTTAATGGGTTTGGATTCAATATGGTGTAATTGTGTAAATTAAGGGGATTTAGGGTGTTCACGTGTAATTTGTGATGTAACCAAGCGATTAGAATGTGAAACAACTGAGAAATTCATGCGAGATTGAAGGAGAAATGTGCCCAGGTGTGTGTAATGGCTGAAGGAGGAAGAAGACGAGTGTGTGTGGCCAAGGTGTGTTAGTGTGTGTAGTGATTTGAACAATAGATGTTTTCGTCGCTAAAAACAGGAAATTATGTGAACAGTTTCTAATTTGAATTTTTAAAAATAGTTAGTCTCATATTTAGCAAAAGTACAAAAAAGAGACCCTAGTTATTTTTGAGAGACCTGTATCCGGGAAGAAAATTTTTCTGAACGACTTGCCCAAACTTATGTTAAGCAAGTGGTTTGTTGCTATGGAGTTTCAATAACTACTGTGTCCGATAGAGATGTAAGGTTCATCTTTAAAGTTTGGAAAAGTTTTCAATAAGAAATGAAAACAAAGTTGACCATGAGGACGGCCTTTTACCTCCAACAGGTGGCCGATTAAGTGTATGATATGAATACTAGGAGAGTATTGAGGGCCTACATTAATTATTTTGGCAGAACGTGGGGTAAACAGTTACCCTTAGTAGAATTCTCCTATAAAAATGGTTATCGGTCGAGCAAAGAAAATAGCTCCTTATGGAGTGTTGTATGGCCGAAGATGTCACACGCTTATTTGTAGAGTGTGGTTAGAGTCGAGACTATTCTGCACGAGATTGTGCAAATAAATAGAAAACAAGGTGATCGATATTCAAAAAAAAAAAATCTTACTGTGCAGAATTAGCAAAAAAGTTGTACTGACAAGAGGTATAGGATGTTAGAATTTGAAGTAGGTGACCTAATAAATTTTATAAGTGTCACCGTGGAAGTGAGTCATGCTATTCGGGAAGTGAAGAAAGTTAAGTCCGAGGTTCGTCGGACTGTTTAAAATCTTGTCTAAGATTAAGAAGATAGCATATAAACTCGATCTACGTTCAGGATTGAGTTAACTACATAGCGTGTATCGTGTGTCAATTGTTGAGGAAGTATGATCTCGACCCTACACATGGGATCCAAGAGGAATAAGTTGAAATACGAGATAATATCTCGTATAAGGAGGCACCATCGAAGATGGTTGATAAAGATGAACAGGTTTTACGTGAATGTTGGTGGTTAAAGTTGATGGGGAAAAATAATGCAGTCAAGGAAGCTACCTTGAAACCCGAGGCACTAATGCGGTAATGATGTCCGCACCAAGTTGCAGAATGAGGTTTGTCCCTATTTAGAGGACGGAATTTATTTAAGGGGGAGGGTGTGATACCCCGGAAAATACCGAAAATTTATCTAACCGTGAGTTTGATTAATTAAGGGATGTTATTTTTATTAAGTAGCAATATGTTGATGATGATTAAGTGTTAGGGAGCTAAATGGGAGGTTAGTTTGGCCTTGGGGGTCAAAATGTAATTTTAGAAAGTTAAAGGGGGTAAAAGTGTAATTTTGAAAAATATGATGAACGTGATGCATATTTTTATTAAGTAGCATCATTTTTATGATAATGAGGTGTTAGGGGGCTACATGGATGGTCAGGGTGATTTTGGGGTCAAATTGTAATTTTTCAAAGTTGAGGGGTCAAAATGCAATTTTGGAAACTTGAGGGGCCAAAATGCAAATTTTGAAACTTTGAAAATGTGTCATAACCTGATGAAATAGGCCATGCACGATGGCCACCTCCTACTTGCTATAAGCTGAGTCATGCCTGAAAAGTTTAAAATTTGTTTGGGATAAGATTCATGGGGTTAAAATTATTAAGAAAAGTTTTGGGGAGGAAAACAGAAATAAGAAGAAGTGAAGAACAGTTGAAAACGTGCACAGTAGCAGCCACGTGAAGGAAGGAAAAAGAGAAGGAAAGAAAGGAAAAAGGAGGAAGAAGGAAGAGGGGAAGGAAAGAAAGAGCAAAAAAAAGTTGAATTCGAACCCCGACGGGGTATGATCTTGAACCCAAAAGTGTAGAAATTGATTGAATTCGTTTGAGAATATGGTACATATAGATGTATATATCTCTCTATATATTCGGTTATGTGCGAATGGATTGGAATTGGAGAATTTGGAATGAATTCTTGTTGGAATTATGGAGATAAAACCCTAAAACAAAAAAAAAGAGATAACGAATTAGGGTTTGAATTGGGCTTAATTTCAAGGTGCGGGAGTGTGTGTTTTTTGTGTAACAGTGTGTGTTCTTCAATTTACTTAATGGGTTTGGATTCAATATGGTGTAATAATAAGTCGATAAGGCTAGATTAAGGATTCAATTATCGGATCGAATTAACTAGCTATTGTAAGATGCTATGAACGGTTAAGTGGGAATGGGTAGAATAAGGAGTGTGTATATGATGAATGATGACTAACGAGCATGATATGATTTGACTAGGTGATGCAGCTCGTTGCGATCAGAGATTGCGAGTTGCTTCGGCTATAAGCCAAGCAGGTAAGGACAATGCGGTTCTATTATGCTAATGCATTGTTTCGATTAGCATACTATGTTGATGACGTTTATGTTGGACTCTTGCTGTTATGGGTTGACACCGGTAGTCATTGTGACCGGTATACGTATATTTGAATTGTGCTGTTGAGGACTTAGGATAGAAGAAATTCTCTTAGTCCGCCCTGTTGATAGAATTTAGTGAGGATGATGGGCGTCCTTGTATGCTATGACTTGATTTGATTAGCATGCCTGAAGTGGATGATGATGTTGTGTAGGGTTGTTGTGTGGTGGTTGTGAGATGTCGGTAATTATTGATAGCCGATATCTCTTCTCTTTGAGAACACCATTGAGGACTTGCGGTAATCTTCTCCCGAGTCCGTCCTATCATTGATAATGATGTCGTTGATGTTGTTGAGGACGTTGCGTGTTGTTGTGAAATGTTGGCATTTATTGATAACCGACATTTCTCTTATGTAAGAACGTTGTTGAGGGCTTGCGGTAATCTTCTCCCAAGTCCACCATGTTGATGATGTTACGTTGAACTCTTGTTGTTAGGTCTGAACACCGGTCAATCTTCTGATCCGGTATCCCTTGTTGAGCTGTGTTGTTGAGGACATAAGGTGGAATAAATTTTCTCTTAGTCCGCCCCGTTGATGATGTCTTGTTGCTTGGCTGTAACGTGATTAGGGAAATCACTCTAAATGAGTTCCCTGCTTGTTGACAATGTCTCTTTTATTTACTTGAGACTGAGATGAACATCCCGTAAAATGGGACATCAATATGAGGAGGATGGCCTGTGAAACATGATCACTGGCAACGAGGATGTAGGGGGCGCGAGTCGAGTCTGTCATGTCTGGTCGAGTCTAGTCTGTCGTGTCTGAGTTGCATTGCATTTGATTTTCTTTTGATGTTAATGATGTTAATGACTTGTATTTCGTTGATGTTTATCTTTCAATTTCCTGTTTTAGTATTCACTTGCATAGTCAGTCAGTCAGTCCAGTCCATGAGGAGGTGGCAGTAATGTTGTTCTATTGGGCCTTAAAGCCGCTCAGTCTAACGAAAGAAAACTTTTCGTTTGACAAGTTATGTTGATGCTGAAATTTATTGACTACTCTTGATTCATTGCTATCGTTGAGATGATTATTATTCCTCCGAGTCTTTTGAATAATTTGTACACGATATTCCTCGTGTTGTCTTTACTGGGAGATTTGCGCTCATTCCTTATGTTGTATTGTGCAGGATATAAGGGGAACCCTTTAGAGAAGGGAAGAGAAACAAGTTAGAAAAGTTGAGCAAGGGGATGCGTTGTGTGAGGTAAAGATTGAGCAGTGAGATCGGTTGTTAAGAATCCTACGACAACAGTCGTATATTAGGTTGTACATATGCATGTTGTTCATAGACTTGAGAGTCTTCCGCTGCAGTATGATGTATGTTTGTAAGAAAAAAATTTGTGAGGACGCATTTTTGGTGGGTCTATTAATGATGTGTGAGTATGAGGATGTAGTTGCTCTGCATTCAGCACAGAGTTTTGAATGTGATTATGGTCGATAACTCAGCCCGGTGACGTCACCAGGGTTGTGGGTGTCGCAAAAAAGCACCGAAATCACTTTAAAATTATATATTTTGCTAAATCAAATGCGATACAGATTTAGTACCAAATCAACTCAACATATTCTAAAATTGAAACTGAAGCTTCTTTATACTATAAAAACATTAATTTAATTTTTATATAATTTAACAAGAATTTTTAGAACTCCAAACATATTTTAGAATAAATAAAGTGATAGAAAATATTAAAAATAACAAATCATATTCAAAAAATATAAAACTTTAACAGTAATTCTAATATTTTCCTAAGATCCTTCCTGTAAAATTTCAGCATTTTTTGATAAGTGTACAATACCCAACAGTTACGTAGTACAACTGTGCAAGCACAATGTACCATTCTACTACATAAACCCATTTCCCCACTTCATCTTCTCTTTTTCTCTGCCCACTACCCAAAAGACAGCACTCACCCAGGGTTGTCCCACAAATTTCTCACACACTCCCACACATATACACAACACACACTCGTAATTTTGTGACTCATGTACCCACACATCAAACCACAGTTACGAATACCGTACCGGAGTGCGTACCGTTTTTTTTTTGTTGTAAAATGGTACGTATCGGTACCGGTATCGTCTCAAAATCTTCATCAATATTATATATATGTAATATTCATTCATTGACAAACTAACAATGTATACATATATTTTCTTACTCACAGCTCCTCTAAAATAAAATGTTTGTCCTATAGAGGTTAAATTACCTTAATTTTCAAATAAACTTTTGGTTCTGAAATAAGTTGTTTATCCCACCCTTTTTGACGGCCTCATTCATAAATTCTTATATTATAATAAGTTGTTTGTTCAATAATAATGTCTTTGGGTTCAGGAATAAGCTGTCTTTCTAGGTGTGCGCGCGCATATGTAAAGCAGTACATCATGTAGATAAAAGAATATGATCAAAGATTCTAGGTTGAAGTACATCAAAGATAATTGAAGATTGAAAACTTATCAGGAAAGATTTTACAAATTATAATGAATATTATGAGCAAGAGGCTACAGAGACTACAGAGACTTTGCTTGTTATAATAGAAATTAGAGTATTTTTCTATTTAGTCTTTATATAGTCCATTTATAAAATTTCTAACAAAAATTTTCATTTTTACATTTTTTAAGGGACTGGTACAAAACACACTATCTCGGCCGATACGTAGTTCTCGGCCGGTATCACCTGTACCGGCCGATACAACCGGTACAGAGCGATATTTTGACCGGTATAAAATGTAATGGATACCGTACCAGTAAAAGGCAAAAACGGTGCGTATCGGCCGGTACGATCGGTACCGGTACTATATTGATAACTATGCATCAAACCCATTACCCAGATATTATATCTTTCTCATAAGCTGCTATGCAGCTTCTTCCCTCTCCCTCCCTTATTTGCAACAGACCCACGTTACACCCAATTCACCAGAGGTTATCTTAGATATCCTATACTAATTACACACATAATACACTCTCATCAAATACACAAAACACACACAAAAGCCCTCACCTCACAAATTACACCTACTACTGCCTCACGGCAATGGTGTCCACTACTTCACTCTGCTTTCTGTCCATCACTCACACTTACAGCCACGCACACTCTCACACAATGCACTCACCTCACATTTTTTTGGCAGCTTTTACCCCCTTTCCATTTCTCACATACACAACCATACAATACACCCACAAACACACACTCCTATATGCTACACCTACTGCCTCACGGCAGTGGGTTTGCCTCTTGTTCCCCTCTCCACGCGTAGTCACACGTACACACACAAACCCACCTTACGGCAGTCATAGGTTACTATGCAACCGTTTTTTTTCCTCCCTCAAACCAACACATAAACGCACATTATGGCAGCCACCATGGCTGCTTGCACAACACACACACGTACACATGGGCGGAATTACATGGTAACAAGGGGGGCTAAAGCACCCCCTAAACTTTTGAAAGAAATTTTTTTTTGAGAATTGCACCGAGACCCTATTCCCTGAGACCCCACACCAGTCAGTAGTCACCTCTCTCTCCCTCCCCCCTCTCTCCCCTTCCCCGGTGACTGTGAGGACTGTGACTGCCGATGAGGACTGAGCTCAGGCCCTGACTGTTGACGGCTTGACAACGGCCACCGACTCACCGCGATGACATGTCATTTGTCAACCTCATCGAGCAGTGAGCACTGCTGCACTGGCCATTGACTCACCGTGACGCCATGACACCGATCAGATCTAGAACTCCACAACGAGGCAATGACTGTGACTCACTCTGACGATTAAAACTCCGACCAGATCTGACGCCGACCGCGACTGACTTTGATAGGGCTTTTTCTCCTTATCGAAATAGCAGCTTTGGTACAAGGATGAAGGAAGGCTCAGGCGACGAGATTTGCAAGTACGAAATAGACGTCGACTGATGGCAATAAGGCTCTTTTACTGACTGTGGTCTGTGACGTTCGACTCTGTCTTTCTTGCTATTGGTCTCTTTTGATAAAGCTCCTCGCTCTTGCCCCTCTCTCTTATATATAAGGCCTCAGTTTGCTTTCTCACCTTTCTCTTTATCCCCACATCTCAGAATAATTTCGAAAGACAGATAAAGGGCCACCCGGCTGCTTTTCCAGTTGCCACCGGTTGCCACTCCATCACTGCCGGCGCCGACTCCTAGTCTCATAGCTTTCGGCTGTTACTTTTACTGCCAACCTGACTCTGTGACTTTGGCTGTTAGGTAATATGCTAATTTTAGTTTAATATGTTAATTTTAGTTTAATATGTTAATTTTAGTTTAATTTCAATGATTATATGCGTTAATTTTAGTTTAACATGTTAATTTTAGTTTAATTTCAGTGATTATATACAGGTTTAGAATATATGTTTGGTTAATTTAATTTCAACATGATTTCAGTGATTATATAGAGATTTAAAATAAGTTCTTAAAAAATTTTAATATTGTTTTACTAATAATTTTTTTTGGTGAATTCGATATAAATTTTGCACCCGCTGAAAAATTCCTGGTTCCGCTCCTTCACATACACATACATCACCTTACATCACAGCTCTCTGAACACATTAAATTACTGTAAACTAAGAAGAAAAAGGATTCAACACTTACCGAAATCAAAACCCAAAATTGTCGTATTCCCGGCACCAAATTCCAATCGCCGGTGTCTTTGTCTGCATTCTCTTCCTTCCTTTGTCTTTCCATTTTCTCTTTTCTTCCAGCCAAGGCTTCCTTTGTTTTTTTGTGTCACTCTCTTTCTTTTGTACGAGCACACACACACACGCACACACAGATCTTCTCTTAAAATTTTCTCTCTTTGTAAAGCCCTCTACTCTCTCTATCTCTCTTTCTTCTCTGTTGTAACCGAAAGTCTCTCTCTCCTTTTTCTTGCTCTCTCCTTCTCTGTTTCTCTCTCTCGCTCTCTCTCTACCTCTAACTGAAAGCTCTCCTTCTCGCTTTCTATTAAGTGTAACGTAATTAGATATAAAATGAAAGACAAATTTTCTCCATAATTTTCTCCCATGTTCACTCACATATTTGACTTTTTGCAAAAATAAAGAGTTGACAACAAAATCAAATTATTTTCTCTTTAATTATTTAATAACTCCAATAAAGTTTAAATTTCCAAGTAACCCGTTTTAAAAAAATTGTTGCTAAAGGCTATCGATAAAATATCGCGCACACTAATCATCATTAAATAAAGGCCCTAATTAATATCACTTATAACTCTTATCGTTAAATTATAAATTATGATTCTAAAATTGTTACTGAAGATCATAAAAATTAATGCTCACCAAATCGTCGCTAAAGATACAACGAATAATTAGTTAGTGGCGCATGAGCGTGGACGAACGTCGCAGAGACAATAACTGGTGTCGTGGGCACATGTCATGGAAGTGGCGCATGAGCGCGGCGACGAACGTCATGGAGACAATACTTGGTGCCGGGGCACATGTTATGAGAATGGCGCAAGGGCGCAGGCGACGAACATCGCGGAGACAATATCTAGTATTGTGGGCACATGTCATGGAAGTGGCGCATGGGCACGGTGACGAACGTCACGGAGACAATACTTGGTACCGGGGCACATGTTATGAGAATGGTGCAAGGGCGCAGGCGACGAACGTCGTGGGGATATACTTGGTGACGGGGGCACGAATCATGAGAATGGCTCACGGGCACGGCGACGAATGTTGCGGAGCAATACTTGGTGCCAGGGCATGCATCATGAGAATGGCGCAAAGGCGCAGGCGACGAACGTCGCAAAACAATACTTGGTGCCAGGGGCACGTGTCCTGAGAATGGCGCATGGGCGCGGCGATGAATGTCACGGAGCAATACTTGGTGTCGGGGGCACATATCATGACGATGGCGCACGTGTCATGACAATGGCGCAAGGGCGTGGCGACGAAAGTCGCGGAGACGACGCATAGACACGGGTTGGGTGTCCCAAAGATGGGATTTGAGCTGAGTGTACCTATTATAACAAGATGATGAATGCAACATGTAGTCATGACAAAGTCGGGAGTGATGCTATGCGGTCGTCAACGACGGGTCATTCAGTGGTAGTGCGCGACTTTGGGCGATGGGCATCGCGGAAGCGATATGCGGTCACGGATGATGGATGTCGCGAGGTTGATGCACGATGGACGTCGCGAGGTTAATGGACGACAAACGTCACGAGGTTGATGAAAGACGGACGTCACGAGGTTGATGCACGACGTACGTCGAGGGGTTGAGGCACAACGGATGTCGCGAGGTTGATGCACAACAGACGTCTCGAGGTTCATGCTCGACGGACGTCGCGAGGTTGATGCACGACGGACGTTGCGAGGTTGATGCATGATGGGCGTCGTGAGGTTGAGGCACGACGGACGTCACGAGGTTGATACACGATGAACGTCGTGAGGTTGATGGAGGACGGACATCACGAGGTTGAGGCACGACGGACATCGCGAGGTTGATGCATGACAGACGTCGCGAGGTTGAGGCATGATGGACATCGCAAGGTTGATGCACGACGAACGTCGCGAGGTTGATGCACGACGGACCTCGCGAGGTTGATGCTCAACGGACGTTGTGAGGTTGATGGACGACAGACGTCGCAGGGTTCATACACGACAGACGTCGCGGGGTTCATGCACGAATGTCCGTAAACATCGCAGAGGTGCAAGGACTTGAGAAAATAAGTGCGCGCGGGAGCGGAGACCGTAGGCCAAAATTGGGTGAAGGCCGAGGCTGACCCCCTTGGGGAGGCCGAGGCTGACCCTAGAGGGTGGCCATGTCCAATGGCCAACTCCCATGAAGGGAGGCCAAGGCCACTCCCCTTTTTAGTGAACTTCAGGCGTGCCGAGGGTATGTGTTTTGATGGGCAATGATGAATCCAAAAGTTGCATTACGACGAGCATGTTTCCATGAGTCGTACCCATGTGACGAACAAGGTGCCAAAGTCACATACGAAGCGTGTGAAGTGAAAAAAGTGCACAAGGGACTTTGCACAAAAAATGAAGAACCAGGGGGGGAAGGCCAAGGCCAACCCCCCATGGGAGGCTGAGGCCAACCCCATGGCCTTGAGTGAGGCCGAGGCCGACCCCATGGCCTTGGGTGAGGCCGAGGCCAACCCCATGGCCTTGGGTGAGGCCAAGGCCGACCCCATGGTGTTGGTCAAGGCCTTTGCCCCTTGACCCCGTTGCTCCGGTTGAAACGTCAGTCGAAGTTTTTAATGAAAAGGTGCTTGGGTGGTCGCGGCGTGAAGATCGTGCTACCGTGAGTTGCGTTAACGTAAAATAATTGGTGACTAAGTCACGTGTGAGGCGTGTGAAACAAGCACGTGACTTGGGGGCGTGCACTTTGACAGGTTTGAAGCATTGAAGAATTGATTGTTGACAATGTCAATGTGTTCGCCTGAAATGGGACCCCTAGCGGTCCCTTGGGTATGACCAGAATAGGTTGGGAACATAAGCCCCCTACGTGTGGTGTGCGCGGAGGGGCAACCCGAGCGGGCATCGCACGCATAAACACTTGGAAGAAATTTTGATGTTCTTTGGCTGAAGAGTAGCGGACGTCTTCTCTGAATGACGAAGGTGAAGAGTAGGTGGCTCGAGCCACCTCGTGCACCACCTATTGAGATCTTGGAATGCTTGGGACATTGACATAAGGACACGGCGATGGGGCGCATGACCGTATTCATGGAGTCGGCGGAGATGACATAAGGGCGACGGAGGTCGCTAAGATGACGTTGGGACAACAAACAAAGGGGGTCCCAGAGATGGCGTCCGGACGAGGGCGATATGGATCGTGGGCAATGCAAGGCTGTCAATGTTGCAAAAGAATTCTAAGTAAGAAAAAGTAGACAGGCACAACGGAATGAGTACGGTGCCAAGGGCACTGTAAAGTGACAGTGAGCCCGGGGACGCGACTGTATCAGTGGCGCGGCGCATGGGCACAACAGAGTGACGTCCGGGCGACGGGGGTCGCGGAGTGACTTTCGGGCAACTGGGTCACCGAATGATGTCCGGGCTACGCGATGCCTGGGTATGGCGACGGGCATGTGAACAATGAGTAGGAGTAAGTGGTTCGAGCTGCCTCGCTCACCACCTACCAAGGACGTTGATTCCAGGGACAACGTGATGAGGGGCGCGACAAAGGTGCAGTTGGGCGTCGCGATGCGGGGGCAGTCCACGACTGGCGTAAGGGCTCTGGCTATGCAAGGCGGTCAATGTTGCAAAAAAATCTAAGTATGGAAAAGAGTAACGAAATGGGTAAGGGAGTCAAAAAGTGCTACCCCAAAGCATATGAAGCTTTAGTTGTAGTAAAATTGGTATGTTAATTTTTGGTTGGTTAGATAGAAAAAAATGTTAAGTGTTGTGTAGGGTGAGTATAATGGAATATGAGAAAGAAAAAATTTGAGTATGAGGGGTGTTGTGTTTGTGAAGTAGTGTAAATAAAGTATGTTGTGATGAGAGAGAGAGAGAGAGAGAGAGAGATTAGTTTTTGGTTGGTTAGATAGAAGAAAATGTTAAGTGTTGTGTGGGGTGAGTATAAGGGAATATGAGAAAGAAAAAAGTTGAGTATGAGGGGTGTTGTATTTGTGAAGTAGTGTAAATAAAGTATGTTATGATGAGAGAGAGAGAGAGAGATAGAGAGATTAGTAGAAGAGGGGAGGGAGAGAGGAGGGGAAACCCATGTGTAAGTGGCAATTTTTTTTTTTTTGGTGAGAGGAAGGATGAGTGGGGTGAGTTAATAAGTATAATTGAGAGAAAAAATGTGTAAGAGTGTAAGAAAGAGGGAGAGAGAATAATGAGAGTATGATTGGAGAGAGGGAAGGGGGTGGGGAGGCCGAGGCCGAGGGGTGTGGGAAGGGGGGATGATTGGAAATGATGGGGGGAGAGAAATGCGAAAGAGAGAGTGATGTGTGAGATGAAGAAGTAAAAGAGAGAAGGTTGTAAGTGGGGGGAATTTAATGTGAGTAATGAGTAAGGAAGAAGGAAGAAAGAAGAAGGAAGAGATGGAAGGGAGGAGACCCACGTGAGGTTGAGAGAGAAAGGAGTGTGTTTTTGGGTGATGTGAATGAAGAAAGAGAAAAAGTAAAAGTTAGAAGTGATTGGAGAGAGAAAAAGGGAAAAAGTGGGGAAAATGGAGAGAGAGAGCATTCAAATTGAGAGGAAAGTGGGGAAGACCCACATGAGGGGGAGAGGGGCTGTCTGACCCTGGGAGCTGCCCAGGTGTCGGGTGGGGAGGTGGGTACCCCAAGAAATTTTTTTTTGGCCTTCCAAGGAGGAAAGGGAAAGATAAAAAAAATTTCAAACTAATGGAAAGAGAACGCATGGGGTGGCGGGGGATGAAAAATTTTGTTGAAAATTTTTCTAAGTGTCGAAAAGTGGAGAGTGGGGCTCAGACAAGAGTGGCGATGGGGAGAGAAAAATGTTAGAGGAAGTGTGATGAGAGCATGAATGTTGGGAGTATGTGGGGGAGATGAAAATTTTGAAAAATTTTCTAAGTGTAGAACGAGGGTGAGAGGGTGGTGACCTGACCGCGAGCAAGCAGAGTGATACGGAGGAGGGCAAAGTGGGTTAGAAAATTTTCTAAGTGTTGAGAAAAAACAATTTCAACAATGTTGGACAGAGTCGATGTAGAGGGGGCGAAAATTATTTTTTTGAGTGTTGAGCTCGGACAAGAGTACAAAGGGAGACCGCTGAGGGTGATCATGGATGACCGGTTACGAAAAAAAAAAATTTCTAAGTGTTGGGTTGAATCAAGGATGACGAGGGAGACTACTGAGTGTGATCATCGATGGCAAGTTGCGAAAAAAATGAAAATTTTTCTAAGTGTCGAGAAATTTTTTTGATAAAGGGGTGGTCATGCGACCGCAAGCACGAGAGGTTGAGATGAGTGGGATGGGGGACTCAGGATGATAGGCTGGCATCGATGACCGACTGAGTGACGGAGGTAGGGGAGGGTTGGTGAGGCAGGTTGCATGCATACCTAGCAGAGGTGGTTGCTAGACCTAGGGGTGTCAACTGACAGAGTTGAGACTATGGCTCGAGCCACCTCACGCACCACGTACCAAGTCGTTGCAATGTGAGGCAGAAGGGGTTGGGAAGGGGTGAAGCCCCCAAGAGAGTGGGTGATGGTATCAAGAGTGGTGTCAATAGACTTGTGCAAGAGCAATGTAGCTTGAAAATTTTCTAAGTCTGGAAATTGCAACTTCATGGATGGTTGGGTTAGGCTGTGATTGGTAGTCCTGGTAGCTCTACGTTGCTGAGGCATGGTTGCTTGGATGTGTCAAGCAAGGGACGAACTGCACTGCGATGCTCACCTCCCCAGCAAAGTCGCCAAAATGATGCCAAGGAAAGTGGGTTCGCAGTCGACATGGAGGTGCCACAAGGAATGCAGTCCGAGTCAGATGCCAAGTGCGCTGATGTGAGACACAGCAAGGGCAGAGACCAAGGGCTTCCCATGCAGAGCTTGAGGGTGGTAGTGCTGCGAGGGCAATAGCATATGATGAATACACAACAACAGTCACCGTTCGATGCTTATGTCTAGAGTCAGGGTCCTGTATGTTTCTCTCTAGGATTCTTGAGTGAGAAAGCAAAAATGTGAGAGTTCCTAGAATCTAAAGTCCTAAAAATGTTTTGGCCCCCCAAATGAATTCTCAAGACCTCTATTTATAGTGGTTGAGATGATGATGTCATCACGCGACACGTGACGCTCCTCGGGAGTGACACATCACCGAGGGGTCCATAGCTGCCGATGCTCCACGGACTGTCGATTCGCATATTCACCAGGCCTGCCCTACACAACGTTACTTTGTCTGTCTGGAAAGACTGGCTCCCACAGCATCGCTGTGGCTAGAGAACCCCCTTGATCTAGCCACCAATCTGAGCCCTTACATAATCCCACAGGCTTGGTAGTGGTGGGGAAGACCCAATGCCCAACTGCCAGGTGGACTAGGCACGATGCCCTTCGAAGACTTGCTCCCGTCTCGGAGTGACCCGCGGGTCATAGTCCATAGGGGTGCCAACACAAGCCCCCAGTGCTGGAGCACATAGGCCAGTCACGAAGACACTCTAACGGAGATAGTGTCCTGAACGAGTCGCCTATCCCGCTGTTGCTAAGGGTCCTCGTGGCGGAGCACTATGAACGGAGACCCCCGGAATAAAGACGGCCATGGCTTTGAGGTTGTGAGTCCATCCCGTAGTTGATTGTGCCGGCGATGGTTTTAAGGTTATGAGCCCATCCTGCAGTGATTGTGCCGGCGATGGCTTTAAGGTTGTGAGTCCATCCCATAGTTGATTGTGCCGGCGATGGCTTTAAGGTTGTGAGCCCATCCCATAGTTGATTGTGCCAGCGATGGCTTTAAGGTTGTGAGCCCATCCCGTAGTTGATTGTGTCGGCGATGGCTTCAATGTTGTGAACCCATCTCGCTGCGAGGGGTCCTCGTGCCAGAGCACTACGAACGAAGCCCCCCGAAAGCATGCAACATGATTGTGGCGCATGGGCGCGGCGACTACCGTCGCGAGACAATACCTGGTGCCGAGGTATGTATCATGAGAGGGCACTCGGGCGTGGCGACGAACGTCGCGGAGCAATACTTGGTGCCGGGGGCACGCATCATGAGAATGGCGCATGGGCATGGCGATGAACGTCGCGGAGACAATACTTGGTGCGGGGGCACATGTTATGAGAATGGCACAAGGGCACAGGCGAAAAACATCGCGGGGATATACTTGGTGCTGGGGGCACAAATTATGAGAATGGCGCACGGGCACGGCGAAGAACGTAGAGGAGCGATACTTGGTGCCGGGGAACGCATCATGAGAATGGTGCAAGGGCACAGGCGACGAACGTAGCAGAACAATACTAGGTACCAGGGGCACGTGTCATGACAATGGCGCATAGGCGCGTCGACGAATGTCGCGGAGCAATACTTGGTGCCGGGAGCACGTATCATCACGATGGCGCATGGGCGCGGCGACGAACGTCGCTGAGACGGCGCACAGGCACGCATCGGGTGTCCCGAAGATGGGATTTGTGCTGAGTGTACCTATCATAACAAGATGATGAATGCAACATGTAGTAATGACAAAGTCGGGAGTGATGGTATGCGGTCGTTGACGACGGGTCATTCAGTGGTAGTGCGCGACTTTGGGCAATGGGCATCGCGGGAGCGGTATGTGGTCATGGACGATGGACGTCGCGAGGTTGATGCACAACGAAAGTCGTGAGGTTGATGGATGACTGACGTCATGAAGTTGATGCACAATGTACGTCGCGAGGTTGATGGACGACGGACGTCGCGAGGTTGAGGCAGAACAGACGTCACGAGGTTGATGCACGACGGACGTCGCGTGGTTCATGGACGATGGACAACGCGAGGTTGAGGCATGACAGACTTTGCGAGGTTGAGGCATGACGGACGTCGCGAGGTTGATGCAAGACGGACGTCACGAGGTTTATGCTCAACGGACGTCGCGAGGTTGATGGACGACGAACGTCGCGAGGTTGAGGCACGATGCACATCGCGAGGTTGATGCACAATGGACGTTGCCTAGTTGATGGACGAGGGACAACGCGAGGTTGAGGCACGACGGACGTCGCAAGGTTGAGGCACGAAGGACGTCGTGAGGTTGATGCTCGACAGACGTCACGAGGTTGATGGACGACAGACGTCGCGAGGTAGAGGCACGACGGATGTCGCGAGGTTGATGGACAACGGACGTCGCAGGGTTCATGCATGACGGACGTCGCAAGGTTCATGCACGACGGACGTTGTGAGGTTGATGCTCGATGGACATCGCGAGGTTGATGGATGACGGATGGACGTCGCGAGGTTCATGCACGAACGTCCGTAAACATCGCGGAGGTGCAAGGACTTGAGAAAACAAGTGTGCGCGGGAGCGGAGGCCATAGTCCAAAATTGGGTGAAAGTCAAGGTCAGCCCCCTTGTGGAGGCCGAGGCCGACTCTACGGTGTGGTCAAGTCCAATGGCCAACTCCCATGAAGGGAGGCCAAGGCCACTCCCCCTTTTGGTGAACTTCGGGCGTGCCAACGATAGGTGTTTTGATGGGCAATGACTAATCCAGAAATTGCATTACGACGAGCGTGTTGCCGTGAGTCGTACCCATGTAACGACAAAATGTGCCAAAGTCACATACGAAGCGTACGAAGTGAAACAAGTGCACAAGGGACTTTGCGAGAAAAGTGAAGAACCGGGGGGGGGGGAAGGCCAAGGCCAACCCCCCATCGGAGGCCGAGGCTGACCTCATAGCCTTGGTTGAGGCCGAGGCCGACCCCATGGGGTTGGCCAAGGCCTTTGCCCCTTGACCCCATTGCTCCAGTTGCGCCGTCAGTCGAAGTTTTTGATGAAAAGGTGCTTAGGTGGTCACGGCGTGACAATCATGCTACCTTGAGTTGTGTTAACATAAAATAATTGGTGACTAAGTGGCGCGTGAGGCGTGTGAAGCAAGCACGTGACTTGGGCGCGTGCACTTTGACCGGTTCAAAGCGTTGAAGAATTGACTGTTGACAACAATCAATTCTTCAACGCTTTGTAATTAATAATATGAAATGGGACCCCTAGCGGTCCCTTGGGTATGACCAGAATAGGTTGGGAACAACTGTTCATATTTTCTTATTGAAGATAGTTTTGGCTAACTTGAGACTTTTATACTAATTCATATTTTCTTTAATTGTAAGTTTACCATTTGATCTAGAATATTTGTCAAAGTTTTACATTTTTGTGTTTGTTACTCGGAATTATTGTAAGTATCATATTTGTATTTGTTTTGAAACTTATTTAGACATTTAGCTGATTGTACATCATATTTGTTTCGGTAATAAATTGACTTGTGCACAATTTGGAATTTCCTTATAATATGTTTATCTTCACTATTTGTGTATTTTACAATTTTATTGTGTAGTTAACACATATTTTATGTGCTTCATGAAATTCTAATCTCATGTTTTTAGCTATTCCATATAAAGCTTTGGGTAATTTGGTTTTTCTCCTCATCTTTTGTATAAAATGATTAATTGTTTTTTTTTGCTTATTTGAGACATGTTTGATTTATGACAACGAGTACAATATGTGTTCCTATTAAATTTTATATTCTTTTTTCTAAATACTAATAACTTAAAATACTTTTATGTTGTATTTTAATTCTATAGTATCTTTATTACTTGAGACTAGCATAACTTTGTAATTAATAATATGATATTTGTCTAATTCTGTGCAATTTGATTTTGCAGCGTTTTTGCTTATTTATAGCTAAGCATACAACGTGTGTTTGTATTGGAGTTTAATTTTCTTAATTACGTGTCACTAGAAATTCTTCTACGTCTGCACTTTGGCTATATGATATCTTTCTTATTTGAGGGTCAAGTAACCTTATTGTTAATGATGTGACAATTGTTTGATTTGGTATAAACGTATGTATATTCTCGTCTTTTCTTGTGCACTTTCTTGAATTTTGAATTTTGAATTTTTTTAACCTTGTTTACCAATTGCCGTCAATAACTACTATTTGCTTTGTATCTACATCTACTAACTATGATATCTTTGATGACAATTTTAATTTGTAACATGCGCATTTGAACTCTTATTTATTTATTTATATATATAATGTGTACATAGTTGTAATGCTCTTCCTAATCTGCTACTTTTTAAAAAAGAAAAATCCTAATGTGCAGTAAATTTGGGGACCAAATTTTTATAAGTTGGGGTGGATGTGAGGCCCCAATTTTAATTAGCTTCAAATTATTTTACTAATATTGAACACATTTAATTTGATTAAAATATTTTATCTGTGTTACATTAGTTCTTTGCATAAAATAAATGTTAAAGTTTCATTGTGGGCCAAAACATAATTATATAAAAGTTTGGAGCAAATTTGCAAATATCAAATGTTGGTATTAATGGCATTCCACGTGTTGCTCTTTGGATTAATTGTTGTAGGGCTTGCCACCTCCTATCATTTGGTGGTGAGTAATCAAATGAAAAGAATAAAAAAATAAAAAAATTAAGTGGATTACTTAGAAATAAGAGAGAGAGAGAGAGGCTGAAGACCACCACTCGGCCAACATAGAAACAAAGAGAAGGGAAAGAGTAGAAAAAAGAAAAGAGAGATTAGGAAGTTGGGGTGATGGCGTGAGATGAGAGAGATGGAGAATTAGAGAGAAAGGGAGGAAGAGAAGAACAAAAAAAGGAGAGAGAGATTTGCATCATGTTTCTTGAATTGGCTTGGGCTTGATTTGCTTGGAGGTACGTTATCTCGTACTTTTAGGCTTTCGAAACATGTATGAGAAATATTATGAGTAGTGAAACACTTATATATTTTCTTGTAACGATTTTAAGTGACGTGTGTTCATGTATGTTGAAAATCTGCAGAACAGTCTTGAAATTGAAGTAAATTTTGGTACTTTGAAATGTATACTTTTAGTTGAGATATGGACTTAGTTATCTTATATGTTATATCACTACAGTTATAGAGTATACACACCAAAGTTTAGATTATTTCAACTATTATTACTGTGGTTTAAAATTCGTGGCTTAAAGTATGTTCTGTGAAACTATTGCTTAACAGATTCTGAAGTCTGTTTCTTGAAGGGCTTAACATGACTTTAAAATGATATTTTTGTGTCAAATGAAATACTGGATGTAGCATTTTAATCCTAGTTTTCATAAATATATAGTTTCAATGCAGAGATCTTGTAATTCATTTGATATGATTTTTGGGGTACAAACTACTCCTGCTGCCAATTAGAAAACTGGGCAGATTATGCAACCTAAATTAGTAGTTCTTTGTGTTGGGCTTCATGTTGGATAACTAGGTAAATTGTAGGTCTTAAATGAACACTCAAATATCTACATGATAATATAAGTACAAATGTGTGTAGAGTACTTAAGGAAGAACATCAAATTATTTCATGCATGCTTGGTTGATTAGTTAGTGTGTGCATTTAAAGTTTAGTCTGCATGTTTGGCATGCTATATGGAATTATGTTTTGTTGATAATATGAAGAGTACGATTTGAGAAGGATTAAATCTCTTTTGATATACTTGATGACCTTTTTGTTGATATCTATACATGATTATGCATGTCACGCGATCGAGGATGACAAAAGTGAGTTAAGGGTGTAATTTGCCGAGGTTGGGAGTTATCCAGCCAGGGTTCTCGTTCACGTCTCGATAGTACGTGCTAGCTATGCGTCGTACTTCCAAAAATAATTATTTACTTGCACGTGATGACGTTGGACTTCTTCTATCGAACTCACTATATCAATTAGTTGCGATACAAAAAGTCTCGAACACTTAGGTAAGGCTGGCTTGTGCATGATGGGCATATTTGTATATTGGTATTCATGTACTTCTCGTGTTTTTTCTTGAACTTGTTTATACTAATTTTTTTATATTTGGAATCACGTTAATATTTGGGTCTTGCTTGCCATTCTCGTATATATTTTACAAGATTTCAGATCTTGCTCGACATGCTATTCTTATTTTTCAAGGCAAAGTATTTCTCAAAATGTTTATAAATGATACTAGATATGTTAAATTGTTCTTAAGTACATATGTATCATCTGTTTGAGTGAACTTTCATGTAATACTAACTATTCATAATATAATCAATTCATGTTGGGACTTTGAATCACCAGATACCCTAATGAGCCCTCAGGCTGCCCCATTTCTGATACTTTCTTTTCTAGATTCAGAGTCAAAGTATTTGTTAGAGGTCGAAGAGAATTACATTGAGGAGGATAAGGGGTATTATGCTGGGTGAGCAGAGTTTTAATGTTTTTCTTTTATTTTGGAGTGTAGCACTTGTACAGGAGGGAGGTGGTATGTAATATAATGTTATATTCAGTATTTTCACTTATGGACGATTGTAATGTATAAGCCATACTTTCGCAGTTTATTTTGAAGTTCGTAGTAAAGCTCTGTTTACCCTTGAGGTATATATGTTAACCAGCTCGTTTAGCGTTGCACCGCCTCGGGAGGGGGGAGGGGGATTACATATTTTGAAGTATTTGAGCTGGTGTTTAGTTAGAACTTTGAAGTATGTGTCAGTGAACAGGATTTGACATATTTGATATGAAGTGGTAGGTTAACGTTCTGGGAGTTCGGGCGGTAGAGCTCCAGATTTCCGGGATGTTACAAATATTATTTCTCGATAAAGTTGTTATTTTGGTTTCTGAGTTATTTTTGACATGTTATGGTCTACCTAGTTGGGTTGCTAGTTACTTACTGATCACGTGAAAGCTCACCACTTATTTATCATTTCAGATTTGAAAGTAAGGTGATGGTGGCGAGCATAATGTTGGAATTTTAGTTTGGAGCTCCGAAGATTGCATTAGAGGAGTTGAGTTTTAGCATAAGTGTTTTTGTCAGAAAGAATGTAATGATATTCAAAGATTAGATGTTTATATGGAGTTGTAAAGGTTTTGGTTTCAGTTGTAGTTTGTTTTGGTTTTAGCGAGTAAGACCTGGCACAGCCCTTGGTAGTAGTCCAATGGGCCTGGGGCTGGTCATAACCTTAGCTCACGGTACTAGCTGTGGGTTTAGGTCATGATAGAAATGATAGTAAAGCATTACGGTCCTGTGATACGTAGAGCTTAAGTAATGATTCAATTAGTTGGGTTGTTGAATCCTAAGGATGAATCTACCACGACTGTGAGTAATGTTTTTGACTTGCGTTTTGGAGGTTATATATAACATTTTGAGGACTTATTTCGGATGGATGAAGTTGGTTTAGGATGTTGGGGAGAATATGTTTCTCATTGACAAAACCTAACCAACGTTGTAGAGCAGCATGTATACATGCTCAGAGTGGAGAGTTTAGGATTGTTGGAAAATGGTATAGTTATAACGATCCGGAAATCCGGAGCTCTATCGCCCCGAACTCCTGGAGTGTTCACACATCACATCATATGAAATCACATCAATGCTATTCAAACACAAACTTCAGAGATTCTAATAGACATGAAGTCAAAATTCTCCAAAATACAGAGTCTTAAAAAAACTTTATCTTAAGCGACTAAAACTTAAGCTTAAGTTTTGTACATAACAGGCTAACTGTACTGACGCCTGCAGGGGTCCTACTACTCAAATAGTGGTGGACACTCCAGAATCTCACTCAGGCTCTAAAATCCATTCCCAAGAAATCTACGGTTGATCATTTCCTACATAAAGGAATCAAATAAAAGGTGAACTGTCGAGTGCTCAGTAAGGTCGCTCAAGGAATAACCATTACTAAACGATTTAAGAGTCAGTTCGATGATAACTTTTCAAAACATTTCTAACAGTCATAAACAGTTTGATAATAACATGAGAAAGAGTTTCACCTCATTTCCTATTTAATTATATACTAAAGCAATCATTTGAATATCATTTTCAAATCCATCATTTTAAGATACAATGATGATTTTCCAAAGGATTTCAAAATGAAAACAGATAGTTCAAAGACAATCTGGGGAGGGGTTTCAAACACTCAAACGTAGTTTGATAATAATATGGGAAAAGTCTCAACTTAATCCCCTTTCGATCAACTACCAAAGTAATCATTTGAAGATCATTTTTCAAATCCATCATTTTAAAATATAATGATGATTTTCCAAAGGATTTCACAATTAACACTAAATAGTTCAAAGACAATCTTGGGGGGGGGGGGGGGGGTTTAAACACTCGCATATAGTTTGATAAAAGTATAGGGAAGAGTCTTGACTCAATCCCCTTTCGATCAAATATCCAAGCATTCACTTTCAAAACTTTAATTTTAAGATATAGTGTAAGAAAATTCAAAAGAGATTGACCATATACCAAAACTGTCACTTTCAGATACATAGCAAACTGAATCAAATGCAACATATTCAAATGATATTGACTTGAGCACATACAAAGCCATACAGGCAATGCAGGGTAGGATGAGCCACATATAATATTGGCATGAGTACAGAGTAATAGATGAGCAAAGCTACACAGGTAGTGCACAATAACAGAGGAGCAAAGCCACACAAATAATATTTATATGAGCAAAGGGTAATAGATGAGCAAAGCTACACAGACAATGTGTAATGAAGAGTACATATGCATAATATACAATAACTAGTCCATTTAGGTACTAGTCTACGTTCCACGCAGGAATAGACCATTGTTATAACCCCTTCCACAGAACAATTGCGCAAACCAACATAGGTAGTCTACAATAACAGGTCCTCATGTCATTTTTTATAGGAATAACCAACGCATTTCAACATTCAAACCAATTCTCGAATACACGATAACATATAAGTATCAACAAGAGTTTCAAATATCGCTTAGGGTTCAAAGTAGGGTTTCTATGAGAATAACATATGCTGATATTAATCCACATATTCAGAGTCCAAAATAGCCATGGACAAATCAAAAGAAGAAGTATGAACACTAATTGCTGAATTTGTGGTGTGGATAGAAATCCTTACCTTAGGGTTAGGATAGAAATCCTTACCTTAGTCCGAAGCTAAGGTAACTGGAAAATCTTCTATTTTTAACCTAAGCGGAGCAATCCAGTTATTAGAATAAAGTATATAGAATGATACAACGACCCAATACTAATACACTCATTAGATATCCCTCATATCTAAAATTACCCCTCACATCCAAATCACCATAACGTCTTTTTCATAAGTAAAATCACTAAAATATTCCTATTGTATGTGAATTTATCAAAAAGTACCTTTTATAGGTAAAATTACCAGCACACCTTCCTCGTGGGTGGAAAGTACCAAAACACCTCATGGTGTCACTCGCACCAGAAAAATCTCAAAAATATTTTAAAATACTCTTTTTAAGCAACCTGAAGTCATTTTTTAACTTAAAATTGTTTTAAGAAATTTTCGATCAAAATTTCCAAAACGGTGTTCGGATCGTGCTTAGAAGCCGATTCTCCTAAAAATAGCTTTGGACCTTGAAATGACATTTATTTTATGTTAGACCCCGCATATTTAAATGCTTTAGAAAAAGAAAAATAAATAAATTTAGAGAGTTTGGGGATGTAGTGGGTATTTCAGAATTTTAATTGTTATAAGAATATAGTTATATTCTTTTACTAAGACTTCTAATGATTTATGTATAATATATCCTATGAGCCCAATAAAGTTCAAAAAATTTAATTTCTAGAGAATCACTAAAAGAGCCTCTTGGGAGTTTGATCATTACTTTGAGCTAAGAATGTATTTCGAGTATCGAATTGAGGTTTGTAATTGGAACCCTACGAATTTTTTTTTTGTTGGAATCCTAATTATAACTTTTGGGTATATTGCTCTTAGGGCTTTTGATACAATTGGATTGAGAAGATCAACATTTTGAGTTTAATCGTGTAATTAGAGGTAATGATTTACCTTTTGAATCTAAATCAGCGTTGGACCGACCAATCCTAATTGTGTACGAATTTACTTCTTCCATCCAGTTGTTGGAATTAGAAAATTAATTTTGCTTTTTCTATAGAATCGCAATCACTACAAGAAATAAGGCCTTTGGCGACGGGGAAATCCGTCGCCAAAGGCCTACATTCCGTCGCTAAAAGTTTTGCGACAGAATCTCAAAATTCGTCTTCTAATATTGGACTTTCAGCAACTGTTTTTTTATACATTAGCGACGGAATTTTCGTCGTTAATTGTATTTTAATTTATTTTCTCTTTTTTGAAAATAATTTAATCAGTAAATATTTAGCAACGGAAGAAACTTTTTGGCAACGGAATATCCGTCGCTAAATGTCATTTTTAACGACGGAATATTTCATCGTTAAAATCTTAGAATTAGTATACTCTTTAGCGATGGAATTAATCTGTCGCTAAAGTTAATTTTTAAAAAATATATATTTAATGCCCAAACCTGTAATAAAAAATCAAGCCTTAACAACAAGGCACAATCTCCAAATGCACATTAGGGTTAAATAATTACTGATCGATTATTTAACCCTACAACAGACACAAAACAACTATATATAACTTTAAAAAATGTTTACTCTAACAAAAAATAAAATGTACAAGCCGAGAATCGGATACAACTGGTTAGGGGAAGGGAGAAGAGTACAAGCCGGGAGGGGGGTACAAGCTGGGAGGGCACGAGAGGGGCTCATCAGGGGTTGCCGAGTCCCGAATCTGGATCCTGCTGCTTTGGAGCTGGCTCGGCATGTCCAGCAACAGTGCCTGCTGATCCTGCTCCCTGATCATCCTCAACACCACCGTAGTAATGCGCTGGATCTCCTCCTCGTCCAACGGACGTTGCACAGCCGGTGTTTGTGGAGGGGCAGTTGGGGGTGGGGACGCTCCAATCACAGCATGTGCAGTCGAGCTAGTAGGCCGCGTATGTGGCCTTTCGGCTGATTGACGACCTCTAGTGTATCCAGTCATCGCTTCAACGCCCCAGTACTCGCACCCATACTAGTGGACGCGATGGCTGTCTGGACTGTTGCTCGGACCCCCTAAGTTGTTCATATGAGGCCTGCAAAAATAATGATTTAAAGATAATATGTTAAGGCATTAACGCAACAAACATTGAATAGAAAGACAAAAAATTAACGAATTAAACAAGTTGACTCGAACTTACATCGATCCGCCGGGCAATATCTAAAACATAGTTGCCGGCCCGATGTGCCTCGTCCTTGTCCTTCTTCGCACGTGCGTCTGATTATACGTCAGAGCTACGATCTCATCCTCCTCCAGGTCCGGGTGCTCGACCGAATTCGGGACTCGGATGATGTCGTGTGTCACCGATCCCCCCCCCCCGTGTGCGTCAGATCTTTGTTCTGTCTGTTCTCGGCCCCGCTCTTACTCTTGGTGTCCCAACCTGGATCCGCAACCCACCGGTCAATCATCTACCCCCATACAGTCAGAGTTATCCAATACGAGGGATATCTCTTCATCTCCGTCATCGGGGCACCCTCGGGCAGCATCTTCTTCGCCCAGTCCCTTGCATCATGCAGCCATCAGTTGTAATTCTTGCCGATGTATGCAAAAAAGGCCTGCCGCCCCAGCGGCTGCTGATCAGGCGAGTCAAACATGAACCCCTCCTGCAAGGCATCTAATTACAAAAATTAGTTTAAATAATAAGTTCTAATTAAACAAATACTATTGCAGAATCCTTCCCTAGGGACTTCCTCGTATCGGCATCCCAATCATTCCAGTACAGGCGTGGCTCGAAGAATCGGCCCTTCACAAGAACGCTGATCTTTGTCCTCACCTGATTCTCCAGGATCCTGCCAAAGAAGTAAATAGATAAATTAATACAGTTTAAATATAAATTAACACCCCAAAAATTTGTATATATAAGGCATGATGTGATTTTTTTACTTACTGGCCCTCCTGGGTGAGCGTAACTCTCTGTTTATGCTGGGGGTCGATGCGTACCCCGCATGTTGGGCCACAGCCTCGTTTAGATCCTACAAAACATCGACATTAATACAGTTCAAGAGTAAATATTAGATTTGTTTGAAATGCATATGAGGATCGGTATTGTGTTTATGATCGATGCTCTATTTCATTAGAACACCAAAATAAGATCATACACTTTTTAATGCATGATATACAATGCTTGAGCTATTGTTTAAATCCTTAAGTTTTCAGAACATATGGTAACTTCTCATGGTATTATCAGATATCTAATTTTCAGAAGGTTTTGAATTCGATTTTTCCCGCCTGAATATTTGCAAACCCCCATCCCCAATAGCACAATTTGCACTCTGATTATTTGTGCACTTGGCTGTTGTGCACTTGAATTTTAGGTTGTTAATTGATGATTTTAGATTGTTAATTTTGCATTGAGCATTTGAGATTATTGACGGAGGATGGGACCCAATTGGATTGAATGTGTGATTTTTATTAATTTTTATTTCATTGAGCATTTGAGAATTGAGAATTGAGATTGTTGATTGTGCATTGAGCATTTGAGAATTGAGATTGTTGACGGAGGATGGGACCCAATTGGATTGAAATACCTGTTAGGTAGCACAGACACGGACATTGCGTCTGATCGACACCGACACCTAAATGTCATATTTTGGCTTTATACTTGTGGACACATCTTCAATGGGTGTCCGACACCTTGTCTGGCAATTAAAAAATAAATCAATATCTTTGGACACCGCTGAAAGGTGTTGAACACGTGTCCGGAGGTGTCAGACACGTGTTCGGATGTGTTGATGAGGTGTCAGTAGGTCACAAACACCGCGTTCGATCGACACGGACAACAAAATGTCACATTTTAGCTTTATACTTATGGAGACCTCTTCAACGGGTGTCCGACACCTCTTCAATGGGTGTCCGACACGGTGTCCGGCAATTAAAAAATAAATCAATGTCTTTGGACATTGCTGAGAGGTGTCCGAAGGTGTCAATGAGGTGTTGAGGTGTCGATAGGTCACGGACACCGCGTCCGATCGACACCGACACCAAAATGTCACATTTTAGCTTTAAACTTGTGGCAAGCTCTTTAAGAGGTGTCCGGCACCTCTTCAAGGGGTGACGGACATGGTGTTCCACATTTAAAAAATAAATAAATGTCTTTGGACACCGCTGAGAGGTGCCGAACATGTGTCCGAAGGTGTCGGACACATGTCGGTAGGTGTCGGACACATGTCTGGAGGTGTCGGACACCATACCTACACCCTATATGAGGTGTCAGTGCTTTATATCAATTTTCATTCTTTATATAATTTTGTTAACTTTGCATTAAGCATTTGAGAATTGGGAATTGAGATTGTTGACTGTGCATTGAAAATTTGAGAATTGAGATTGTTGACCTACTGACACCTCGACACCTCATCGACATATCTGTGAATTAGTTGAATGGTTGGTTGTTGAATTTAGGTTAATTAGGTTAACACGACATTTTTAGCACCCCCTGGAATCTCATCGTGGCTCTAACACTGACTATAATTAGCCTTAATTAGTCCTGATTAACCCTAATGAACCTAATTAATCCTAATCAGCTTTAATGAGCCTAATTAGTTTATGAAAATCAAATTAGCTTTAATTACCCAAAATTAGTCCTAATTAACACTAATCAGCCCAAATTAAGCCCTAATTACTCATATCTTAGTAACCCGTGATTAGATTAATTAAACCCTAAAACCTAACTAAACTCTGATTAGCTCTAATGAATCTAATTACACGCATATTGATTATAGTTAGCCTAATTAGTAGTAATTATACCTAATGATGCCAAGGAAAGTGGGTTCGCAGTCGACGTGGAGGTGCCACAAGGAATGTAGTCTGACTCGGATGCCAAGTGTGATGATGTGAGACACATCAAGGGCGGAGCAAGGGCAGAGACCAAGGGCTTCCCAGACAGAGCTTGAGGATGGCAGTGCTGCGAAGGGCGATGGCGTAGGGTGAATACACGACGATAGTCACAGTCCGATGCTTAGGTCCAAAGTCAGGGTCCTGTATGTTCTCTCTCTAGGATTCTAGAGTGAGAAAGTGAGAGTGTTCTGAAAATGTCCACCTCTAAATGAATTCTCAAGACCTCTATTTATAGAGGTTGAGATGATGATGTCATCACGCGACACGTGGCGCTCCCCGGGAGTGACACGTCACCGAGGGGTCCACAGCTGTCGGTGCTCTGCGGACTGTCGAATCGCATATTCACCCGGTCTGCCCCGTACAGCGTCGCTCTGTCTGTCTGGAAAGACTGGCTCCTACAGCGTCAGTGTGGCCAGAGAAACCCCTTGATCTAGCCTCCAATCCAAGCCCTTGCAGAGTCCCACAGGCCTGGCAGTGGTGGGGAAGACCCGACGCCTAACTCCCAGGTAGACTAGGCGCGATGCCCTCTGAAGACCTACTCCCGTCTTGGAGTGACCCGGGGGTCATAGTCCATAGGGGTGCTAACGCAAGCCCCAGTGCTGGAGCACATGTCATGAGAGTGGTGCGGCGACGAACGTCGCGAAGCAATACTTGGTGCTGGGGGCGCGCATGATGAGAATGGCGCACGGGCGCGGCAACGAAGGTCGCGAAGCTATAGTTGGTGCCGGGGGCATGCATGATGAGAATGGCGCACGGGCGCGGCGACGAACGTCGCTGAACTATACTTGGTGCCGGGGGCACGTATCATGAAGATGGCGCACGGGCGCGGCGACGAACGTCACGGAGCTATAGTTGGTGCCGGGGGCACGCATGATGAGAATGGCGCACGGGCGCGGCGACGAACGTCGCGGAGCTATACTTGGTGTCGGGGGCACGTATCATGAAGATGGCGCACGGGCGCGGCGACGAACGTCGCGGAGCTATAGTTGGTGCCGAGGGCATGCATGATAAGAATGGCGCACGGGCGATGCGACGAACGTCGCGGAGCTATACTTGGTGCCGGGGGCACGTATCATGAAGATGGCGCACTGGTGTGGCGACGAACGTCGCGAAGCTATAGTTGGTGTCGGGGACACGCATGATAAGAATGGCGCACGGGTGCGGCGACGAACGTCGCGGAGCTATAGTTGGTGCCGGGGGCACGCATGATGAGAATGTCGCATGGGCGGGCGACGAAGGTCGCAAAGCATATACTTGGTGCCGAGGCACACGTCATAAGAATGACGCATGAGCGCGGCGACGAATGTCGTGGAGACAGTGCACGGGCACGCGTCGGGTGTCCCGAAGATGGGATTTGAGCTGAGTGTACATGTCATAACAAGATGATGAATGCAATATGTAGTAATGACAAAGTTAGAAATGATGGTATGCGGTCGTCGTACGACGGACATCGCGAGGTTCATGCACGACGGACGTTACGAGGATGGTGTACGACGGACGTCGCGAGGTTGGTGCGCGACGGACGTTGCGAGGTTGGTGGACGACAGACGTCGCGAGGTCGACGCACGACGGACGTCGCGAGGTTGATGCACGATGGACGTCACGAGGTCGACGCACGATGGATGTCGCGAGGTTGATGGATGACGGACGTTTCGAGGTTGATGTACGAACGTCCGTAAACATCGTGGAGGTGCGAAGACTTAAGAAAACAAGTGCGCGTGGGAGGGGAGGCAATAGGCCAAACATGGGGGAAGGCCAAGGCCACTACCCTTGGGGAGGCCGAGGCCAACCCCCTGGGAAGGCCGAGGCCGACCCCTTGGGAAGGGCGAGGTCGACCCTTTGGTGAGGCTGAGGCCGATCCTAGGGGGTGGCCAAGGCCGATGGCCAACTCCCATGAAGGGAGGCCAAGGCCACTCCTCCTCCTAGGTGAACTTCGGGCGCGCCGACGATAAGTGTTTTGATGGGCAATGACGAATCCGGAAGTTGTGTTATGACAAGCGCGTCGACATGAATCGTACCCACGTGACAAACAAGGTGCCAAAGTCACATACGAAGTGTATTAGACGAACAAAGCGCGGAAGGGACTTTGCGCGAAAAGTGAAGAAACGGGGGGGGAAGGCCAAAGCCAACCTCCCATAGGAGGCCGAGGCCGACCCCATGGCCTTGGGTGAGGCCGAGGCCGAACCCATGGGGTTGGCCAACGCCTTTTCCCCTTGACCCCATTGCCCCGGTTGCGCCGTCGGTCGATGTTTTTGGTGAAGAAGTTCTCGGGTGGTTTTGGTGTGACGAACGTGCTACCGTGAGTGACGTTGATGTAAAATAATTGGTGACCAAGTCCGTGAGGCGTGTGAAGCAAAGAATGCACGTGACTTGGGCTCCCGCACTTTGACCGGTTCGCAGCGTTGAAGAATTGACTGTTGAATCCGTTGACGTGTTCGCGTGAAATGGACCCTTATTGGGCCCTTGGGTACGACCAGAATAGGTTGGGAACACCTAACAACCCAATTAAGCCTAATTAGGCCTAATCAACACTACTCTGCACAATTAAAGCCTAATTAGCACTAAATAAGCATAATTAGTCATAATTAATCATAATTAGCTATAATTAGCTCAAGTTACTCCTCATTAACACTAATTAGCCCTAACATAACCCAATTAAGCCTAATTAGGACTAATTAATACTACTCCACGCAATTAAACCCTAATTAGCTCTAAATAACTCTAATTAATCCTAATCAATCCTAATTAGCTATAGTTAGCCCAATGTACTCCTCATTAACACTAATTAGCCCTAACATACCCCAATTAGGCCTAATTAGTCCTAATTAGGACTAATCAATGCTACTCCGCACAATTAAACCCTAATTAGCTCTAAATAACCCTAATTAGTCCTAATCAACCTTAATTAATTATAATTAGCCCAAGGTACTCCTCATTAACACTAATTAGCCCTAACATATCTTAATAAATCCTAATTAGATTAATTAAACCCTCAACGCTAAATCCTGACAATCGTAATAAACCTTAATAACCCAGTTAGCCCTTGGTCATCCCATAATTGCTCCATATTGCTCAGAGATAGTTCAATTACTTGTTGTTTATAAACCCTGCATTCTTTATATTCGTTGTTTTTTTGCAAAGTCCATTGGCAACGAGATGGTTCAACTCGTTGCCAATGAATTCTATTAAAAGTGGAATTGGTAACATATGCAGCGATCTTTCTGCAATTTTGATATTTTGAAAACATTCTTGCATATGCATTTTTCTTCTGAACACATGCATGCATAAAAACCCTTAGTTCCCATGCAAAGGTACTCATTACAAAGTAATGCTTTGTAATGAGCCTTTGGATGTCCAGTTCGGACAATTTGGAAAAGCTACATGTTTATAAAATAGTGTTTCAACTCATGCTCTGTGTTCTATGTCGTGGAGTGTTGGGAATCATCATCATCATCTTTATCACTGGACTGGTCGTCCTCTTCTTCATGGCACTCGTCGTCCTCTTTATCTTCTAGTTCATCCTCTTCATTAGTAGACTCAGTCACATCATCTTCAACACTTTCCATGTCTTCTGCATCATCATCTACGACTTCTTCTCTTACATTAAATGTTGCTGGAAGAGGAAGCTCGTCGTCCTCGTTGTTCACCTCAACAGGTAACAAGATAGGTGGTTGGTCAGCTTAAAAGGTGTCTAGCTCACAATCATATGTTACGGGCAATTTCTTGGACTTGATAACTGTATACTAATGAGATTTAAGATTGGCAATGTCCTCCGCGTAAAAGACTTGTGCAGCTTGACTAGCAAATACAAAGGGCTCGTCTGATGCAAGTCTTGACTTGACATTGACATCTACAATCCCTTGAGAGCTGACATGGATTCCTCTACTGCATGTGACATCCAACCATGTACACTTTTTGAACAATACTAGGCAGTTTTCAAAACCCAAATATGCTAGCTCAACAATCTCATCTAGCTCTCCATAAAATTCCATGCATTTCTCAGCATAACAGTCGTCGTTGACCAAGGCTCCACTATTTTGGGTTTGTTTTGTTCGGTCATCATCTTTTACGTTAAACCTAAACCCGTTGATGATAAAGCATCCATGACAGGATGCTTGTTTGTTAAGGCCTTGAGCTAGTAATTTCAAACAGGAGGCCATTGGTCTATCAATTGACTGAACCTATTATAGATGATGATAAAAATTAAGGATAAATCAATATACTAATTGGCCACATAACTGTATATAATACATAATATAATTTCGTTAAAGAATTACATGCCTTCTGAACCATTGTACAAATTGTGATTTCTGATGAGATTCAAGTCCAACGGGATCAGTGATTAAAGATTTCACATCGAACTCACTGCAAACCAATATAGTTGACTCACTTATCACACATTTTTAATTATGTACAACAATTTTTTGAACTAAATCACATTAACATACTCAACGAATGCTGAAACTTCATCACAATTTAGAATGCAATATATTGTTGCAGCACTATACTCTTCATCCGTTAGCCATTGAGTATATGTTCAGTCGAACGGACTACCTGATTGCTTGAATATTGACAATTATCCTTTCAAATTTATGCTTGATCTGGGGTCCTTTCGGCCTAGTTGATTTAACCTTGTATCAACATCAGGCCCGAAATATTGACTACAAAAGTTTACAAGCTCTTCCATTACAAAAGCCTTTGCAATTGAGCCCTCAACCCGAGCCTTATTGCAGACTTTTTCTTTAAATGGAACATGAACCTGAAAGTTTAGCAAATCTAGTTAAGTGAAATATCAATGATAACAGGTGTCACATTAAGTGTAAACAAACAACTGTAACAATTTAAAGATTACCTCTTGAAGGGATACATCTACCGATATTGCACAGGTCCACCATCTTAGCTTCATATGCCAAGTGAACAGGCAGATGCTCCATTAAATCAAAGAACGAAGGTGGGAAGATTTTTTCTAGCTTGCAAATATTCACCACAATGTTCTTCTCAAGCACCTCCATGTTACTCACCCGGATCGTAGAAGAGCATATATCTTGAAAGAAATGCGATAATTCAGTCAAAGTGTCACGACCCGAACCCACGGGCAGGCCCGCGAGTTAGGCACGTGACCGGCCGCAGACCCAATAGACTCCAATTTAGGGCTCTGCCAGGCCTTACTCGCTAAAACCTGTACACAATTCTAAAATCATACATTAACTAACACCATAACATGAATTTCTAAAGATGCCCTTACAGCTCTTTCCCAAATCATCTCTACTGAAATCCTCCATAGAGACCGATAGCATTTATTTTAAAGAAACCTCCTAAAATTAAGCTACGAACAATTCAAATAAATAACTAGCATCTACAATTTCTCAAGGGCTTAAACAACTTCCTAATGAGCATCTCCTGCGGCTTCATTCTCATTTCCCTCGTAATACTCATGTTCATCTAGTTGATCGCCTGAAAACATTTATGATGATGCGGAAAATGGTTCGATGCTACGTGGAGGTGCCACAAAGGATGCGGTCTGAGTCAGCTTCCAGGTAGGCAACGCGGGAGACAGCAAGGACGGCGTAAGGGCCGAGGGCAAGGCTCCCCAGACAGGTCGTGAGGGCTGGCAGCGCTGCGCAGGCAGGGTGACGATGAACAGGACCGACAGTCTACAGTCCGTGACAAGGGTATGGCGTCAAGGGTTTATGGACGGGAGCCAAGTGTGTTTCTCTCACTAGAATTCCAGAGAGAATGTCGTTTTAGAGAGAGAAAGTGAAGAGTCCAAAATGAGAGAAAAGATCTTTGAAAAAGCTCCAAAGTCCACTATTTATAGGCAAAAATGTGCATGTGTCATAAGTTGACATGTGTCACCCCCTGGGAACGACACGTCGCCAGGGGGGCCAAAGCACTGATCCTCCGTTGGGACTGCCGGTCCCTAAGTTCGTGCTGCCCTGCCCTTGCGACATCTCTCTGCCTGTCTGAGGAGACTGATCATGCCGCGGTAGCATGGTCAGAGTAGCCCGTTGCCCCAGCCTCCAGTCCAAGCCCTTACTGAATCCCACAGGCCTGGCAGCGGTGGGGAAGACCCGACGCCCAGCTGCCAGGTGGACTAGGCAAGATGCCCTTCCGAAGACCTGCTCCCATCTCGGAGTGACCCGGGGGGTCATAGTCCTTAGGGGTGCCGACGCGAGCCCCCAGTGCCAGAGCACGTAGGCCAGTCACGCAGGCACCCTGGCGGAGATAGTGTCCCGGAGGAGTCGCCTATCCCGCTGCGAAGGGTCCTCGTGCCGGAGCACGGAGCGAAGTCCCCATGGAATGAAGACGGCGATGGCTTTGAGGTTGTGAGCCCATCCCGTAAGCATATAACATGATTGTGGCGCATGGGCGGGGTGGAGTGCGGGCGACGAGGGTCGCAGAGTGACGTCCGAGCAACAAGGGTCGTTGCGTGGATGGCGAGCGACCGTGAGCGACGGTTGTCATGGCGACAGAGCGGCCATAAGTGACGGTCGTCGAGACTACGAGCGACGGTCATCGCGACGAAGGAGCACGGCCAAGAGCGACGGTCGTCGCGACTACGGCGAAGCGCGGCCGCGAGCGACGGTCGTCGTGACAATGGAGCACGGTCAAAGGTGACGGGCGTCGGTCGTCAAGGCAGGTGGCCGACCCCCAAGGGTGGCCGAGCCCCTCAAGGTGGCCAACCCCTTGGGGTGGCCGACCCCCAAGGGTGGCCGACCCCCCAAGGGAGGCCTACCCCTTGGGGTAGCCGACCCCCAAGGGTGGCCGACCCCCTCAAGGTGGCCAACCCCCAAGGGAGGCCGACCCCCAAGGTGGAAGGCACGCCGAGGTCGCTTCACGAGTGGTTCACGTGACTTGAGCATGCGTTGCTTTGACCGGCTCTCGAGCGTTGAAAAGTTGACCGCTGACTGGGTGATGTGTCGTGCAAAGTGGGTCCCTTAGCGAGTCCTGGGGTGCGACCAGAATAGGGTATGAACAATTTATAAAAAGGGGTGAGCTTGGGGCCCAGTAAGTACACAAACCATATCCCGAAAATAGATTTTGGGATTCATAAAAACATGAAACATGCCATGGTTTTCTTCAATTTAAAACTGGTAAACATTTTCACAAGAGATACTATGCATATATATACTTTTGAAAGCAATTCATCCAAGATTCTCAGAAACGAAGTATGACATCGAGTAGGCTCATCAACAGCTATCACAGTTCATAACATAGGCATGTTGCGGTCAGCGTACGTTCCCCCCTGACTAGGGCCCACAATCCCTACTCCACCTGGGATGAACATTATTTGGTCAGGGTATGCGCCCCCTTGACTAGGACCCACAATCCCTCCTTCATCCGGGATACATATTGGTGTGGACGCAAGGGCGCACCACGAGCAACAGTACTGTGCGTCAACGTATCGTCCCGTTGACCAGGACCCAACAATCCAACTTTCCCCCATGGATATGGGGCGCAATAACCAAGCCAGAAATACCGTCTCATTCAACATAAGCCAACTTTAAAAGACTATTCATAGAAAACATTCCATGGCAATTTTTATGCATTTTCTCATTGAACAATTTACGCAAAAGTAGTAGCATGTAAAAGGCTTTAAAACTTCTAATTGGAACAATTCATTTATACATATACATAAACAAAAATAGGGTATACGGAGGAATATGGCAGGAGTACTTACATGACGCTACGCATTTCCCACATCAAAGTCTCTGGAGCGACAATCTCGCTGCTACATCTTGCTAAAAGAACAGTTAGGGCCATTCTTTTTATCTCCATGTTCCCAGCTTTACTATGACACAAAGGCATCGTTGATGACTCCTGTTGGTTATTTCCTCAAACAATTCCGACGCCGCATCGGACCGCCTGCTACGCAACCCTTCCAAAATCGTGCCCAGTTCACCATGCCATTCTCGGCATTTCATCACCGCTGTCGAGCCTCTCTCAACTAACTTGATGTCACTAACCCATCGAGCATGCCCTATTGCTACAATATACACAACTGCACTCCTCATGCAATAATTTCCAACATGCATACACCTTATCGTTCAGCCACAACCATGCCTACAGAATATACACACTTGCCTAAACACATGAAACACGTACACCTATCGGTGCCAGCACACAACCCATCCAAATACCAGAATTATACAGTCATACACATTTCACCGACAACTACTCCATCCCAGTATAATTGCCACACCCATTGCAACCAATAACTTCCCTCACCAATCAACAAGGTCCTAAATTCTATCGACTGTCGGCATGTACACCTCATAGTTACTCCAGCACAACCACCGTAAACAATACCACCATACCATTCCAGATACGGTAAGCAGTGTCATAACTGTCACTATTTGCCAATAGCACAACCACAAACAACCTATTATACACAGTCATCCCACAACAATAATATCCACACAGATGACAAACATACGCCGTACACCCACCGCTCTACAAACACAAATCACCCAGACACCAGAGGACAGTTATACACATTCCACTCACCAACGTTCCATTCAAGTACACATGCCACAACCATCACTAATTGAACCCGACAGGTTGTCTCATCAACCTACAAAGTCTTAACTTTTATCGAGATAAAAACACACTTGGTTTTACACAAACACACACTCTCAGAAAACACAGTCGCACCCCCTCCATCACAACACATTCCCACAAACAGACACCATCACAATCTAGCCCATTCCAAATACTGCAAGCACTGCCATGATACCGTTTCAGCCATCTCAAGCACCTTCGTGGTACCTCTGCTCCACAACGCACCAAAATCAGAACAACTCCCCAAACACATGCTCCTCGGACATTAACCACACTTACACGCCTGCCAAACACACACAACGTAAACCCACAACTGCGCACATATAACCCAACTATAATCAATGTAAGCATCGCCGTTAAAAATCACAACACCGCCAAACCCCGCTTCACAAACAATTTCACAAAACCAATGGCTGTCTTTCTATGTCGATTGGAGTTATGGTTGACCGGTGATGGTACCGTGCTGTTCCATCAGAGTGCGCCACAGTGGTGGTGATTTCAGGTGGTTGGCACCAGTAGGTTCAAGGATAGGGCAACAACAGTGAGGGGTGGTGACGACAAGTGCCATTTACGGTGATGGCAGCGGTGCCTTGGTCACGGCACGGTGGTCGCGGAGATGTTGTGCAGTGGTGTTTGGTGTAGGTGCGGCCTGAGTTAATCGCCGGTGGTTGCGGACTCCGACGGTGGTGTATGCAGATCGGCGACTGCCTTTTGTCGATTGGAATTGTCGCTGACCGGTGGTCAAGCCGTGCACTGGTGTCAACGGCGCGGTGGTTTTGGCAGTGTAGAGATGGTCCAGATCTATGGTGGCAACTGATGAAGGCATTGGGTGGTGTTCGGTGGAGGCGCTGGCCGGAGTTATGTAGCCGGCGGCCGTTATTACACGGCGACAGTGAGTAGTGGATTGGCGACGGCCGCCGTTGGATCAAGGAACTTGGTGGTGGGTGGACTCCGGCGCTGTCCCCGGTGGCCCTTTGGCGTCACCGTCGCCGTCGCCGGTGGTCGTGGCTGTAGCCAAAAATATGGAAGAGGTTGATCGGAGATCGCGATCTCACGGCAGCTTGGCGATGTCAGTGACACGATGGTTGCGGCATGGCGGTGGCGGAGGCGTTGGATGGTGTTTCTGTGAAGGGGCGTGGCCGGAGTTGTCGCCGGTGGCTGCGCATGTGGCCGGAAGTTGCGCCTGCGTTGTAGTCCCATTAGGGCCGGCGCCCGCCCCTCTCTTCTTTCTTTCCTCATTCTCTTCTCCCCCTTTTTATATTTAACCCAAATTTCTATTTATTTATTTTATTTTATTGTTATTTCCCTTTTTGTTTTATGCTCCTTAATAGGTAAAATTATTTAATGCGAGACCATATAATGTTATAGCGGCATAATTTCGTCAGTTTTAAATTGCAAACCACTCACTTCCATGAATTTTTCTATTGTACAAACTTCATCATTTATAGCTTATCATATTATTAAAATATATTGCTAGATGCAACAAATAATATTGCTCACAATAATTAACGCTAAAGATCAAATTTATACATGTTCGTAAGGTCTTCACTAACAGTCTAATTTCGTCTTACTTACCATAATCGTCCCTAAGTAATAATAACCTCTTAAACCTAGGTTCGGGGCATCACACAAAGTCTCACAAACAACCCGTGGCAACAGTCCCCATAAGTCAATAGGAATAAATCTCTCCATGAATACGTGGCAGTCGTGACTCTTCATCCCTTGGAACTTGCATTCCGATACATTGCAACAACGAGATATGTTGGACGCAAACCCATTTGGAAGCTTCAAATTCTTAACCCACTGATAGACCTTCTCCACTTGTTTCTTGTCTAGACAATAAGGTGCTTTCGGAAGTATCGTCCTCCTGTTGACTGTTCAAGGATGCAATTCACGGCGTACAGCCAACTGTTGTAGATCCCTTCTCGCTTTAAGGTGTTCTTTTGATTTTCTCTGGACATTCATCACTGCGTTGAACACATTATCAAAAATGTTCTTCTAAATATGCATCACATCCATGTTGTTTCGGATAATAAGTGTCCTCCAGTAGGCTAACTCCCAGAAAATACAATGTTTCCTCTAGTTGTGCTTTTCCCGTACCCTAGAATCTTCTGATCTGGCACACCCTTGCCATGTGGTATGTCAGTATCAAGTGCCTTCAGGTGTGAGAGCACTTCTTTACCAGACAGGTAGTTCAGTGTGACAACCTCACGCTCGATTGTCCCGTCAAATTTATCCTTCTGCCTATGGAACTGATGGTCTGGTGGCAAAAGCTTTCGATGACACCCGAACCACGAGGGCTTTTCGCCATGCTTTAAGGTATGACCGGGGTTCACACCCATATAAGCAGGGCATGCTAGCTTCCCATGTGTGCTCCAGTCACACGTCATTCCCAATGCAGGAAAATCATGTATAGTCCACATCAAAGCATCCCTCATCTGAAAATTCTGTTTAAGGGATGCATCATATCTTTCAACTCCATGATTCCATAACTGTTTTAACTTATCAATCAACAGTCTCAAATACACATCTATGTCCTTGTCGGGACTCTTCGACCATGGAATAAGCAACGACAAAAACATGCACGGCTTCTTCATGGACATGCCTGGTGGAAGATTGTACGGAATAATAATAACAGGCCATGTGGAGTACGAGATAATAATAACAGGCCAAGTCTAACATTCCAAACTTCCTGAGCAAAGACTGGATGCATGCGGTCAAACTTCTTCCACGCCTCTCCATCAGCTGGGTGTGTCAGCACATCGACATCGCTGCTACGAGTCTCCCCGTGAGCCCTCATATGTTCAGCTATCTCGGAATCCTTTTCATCGTTAAATCTGTATTTTCTTGTAGTGAATTCTTGTGTTAACATTGTCTAATCGACTGTGTAGTCCCAATTTCAGATCGCTCTTATTGTCTCGAAATCCGTGAGACCATTTTGCTTCTTCTTCTTTTTAATTCTTCTCTAATTATGTCTCGATTTCTGCGTAAGCATTGTGTTTTTTGCTTTAAGTCCATGTCATTGATGCTTTGTACTGAGTATGATGTATCATTTTAGAATTTAATGGTTTGTTGGAGTCTATGATGGAACTTATGATTAGATGATGATTACTCTAACCATTCTTTTCTTTCGGGACAACCACCATTCATTCGACCAAAGCTAGTTCTTTACTTACAGTTTCAGCCTTCTATATTACATAAATGTCATGCCATGTGTCACCCCTAATTAGGCATGGTACCTTATTTTGTTAGTTTTTGGGCTAATTATATTTATGTCCCTGAGGTTAGGGTGTAATTGCAGTCAAGGACATTAAGTTTCAAAATATAATATTCCATGACCAAAAATCTAAATTTTGTAACACTTGTGTCCATCTGTTAGGGTTCCCTTCAAAATGTGTATTTTTTATGATGTCATCGTTACGTATTTTCAAAATGACGATACTGCCCTTTACTGCATATACTAAATAATTACACTTATGTCCCTGAGGTTAGGATATAATTACAGGTAAGGACAATAGTTTGGGCAAATTACACTTATATCCAATATAATGGTTTAAATGCTCAAATTAGGATAAGGGTTTTTTAGGCAAATTACACTTATGTCCAATATAATGGTTTAAATGTTCAAATTAGGATAAGGATTTTTTAGGGTTTGTATAAAAACCCTAATTTTCAAATTACCGCCGGAGACCAATCTTCTGTCAGCGTCGCCCCCATCGCCGGCGATGTCGCCTTTCCCCCTCTATCTCTTCTCTCCCCCCACCTCGCCCCCCGCAGCAGCCCCCTCCCTCGCCCTACACCCGCAGCTCCATAACCCCACGCCACTGGCAGCACCATCGCCCCATCCCTCCCCCACCCCGTAGCCGCCCCCCACCATACCTACACACCACTGCGAACCTCCGTGACCTAATTACCCGGTACCATCACCATTACCCACCACCCGCACCACTGCCATAACCCATTCTTCTTTTTTCCCAAACCAAAACCCACCATCAATTCAACAACCCAAAAAACAAAGCTACTATGATACTGAGTTGTGGCATGAGAGAGAGAGAGAGGGGAATTTTGTGGTGGGTCAGAAAGGGGTCGAGTGGCGGGGTGAGGAGGGAAGGAAAGCAGGGGCATGGAGGGGGAAGAGCGGGGGCGGGGCGGCATCGGTGTGGGGGGAGCATGGGGGTGCCACAGCGGGGTGGGGAGGGGAGAGGGGAGGGGACGGGGTGGGGGTGGAGGGGAGCGTGGAAAGATTGAATCTGAGATGAGAGATTGAATTAGAGAGAGAAAGGAGAGAACAAAAAAAAGATAAAAGAAAATTTTAATTTTAATTTCAATTAGGGGCAATAAAGTCTTTTTCGTCAAAACCAATATGTATTTTTATATTTCGTCTGGTCAACAGACATAAGTTTAATTTGTCCAAACTATTATCCTTACCTGTAATTATACCCTAACCTCAGGGACATAAGTATAATTAGCCCTATTTTTTTGTTATTCGATCGTTATGGGGTTAAATGAACATTGATATAAGCGATAAAACTTTCATTGAACTCGTCTTTGCCTCCTCTTCAGTTTGTATAAAAAATTTAGTATATTCAAATAGCATGTATAATAACCAGGTTGTTGTACGTATATCCATTTATGTTCCACCATATGACTTTGTGCAGTTATTGAGTGACACTAAATGTGAGTCTTAGGCCACTAAGTGTATTTGAGCAACACATTTACATCATTCGGGTGACTTGTTGATGTCTCGTTTTGTTTATTGATTTAATGTATGAGTAGTTCTATGAGCCATATCACAGAATATGTGACACTTTCTGTTCTTCACGTGGATTGGAACGTGGGCTAGCTCAATGGGATGAATTAGAGATCGCGATCTTATTTTTTGAACCTGGTTTCACGTGTCAGTGATGGGGATGGGTGACCTTATGCTCAATAGCTCTCTAATGTCTGTCTCTGTACAAAGTTTTTTTGTTTTGGCATTTTGAAATTCATTTGTGTATCTATTCCGGTAAAAATTCTGTATGTCTACAATTTCATTTTCTCATACATTTTGTATCCTTTTTGGTTGGTTTGTTCAGCGACCTTACTGGGCATTTAACTCACTCCTTTATTATTTTCCTTTCAAGTGATCAATGGGTAGGATTAGACTATAAAGCTAGTTGTGTGACTGAGAGCTAGTGGTTTTTATCTCAGAGCCAATATTAGTATTTTTAGATGTAATAATTAAAACAAATGAATTTGTTTATATTTTATTTTGGAACTCGGTGTCGGAATAATTTGGATTATATAAATGCTTTAGGCCGTTATGATATTTATTGATGTATCGCTTGGATTGATTTGTAGATGTTTAGAATGACCACTTGGGAGACTTTTGATATTTCAAGGGTTTTGACTTTGTTTTTTATTTTGATATTAACGCTCCAAAAATTTGGGGCATTACAGTTGGTATAAGAGCTATAGGTAACTCCTGTAGATATGCTTAGGATCAGATACGTTGTGAGATGGGTAGCATGTGTAGATCTAAGTTTATTTTCTTAGGTAGTATTTGATTCTAGTTTTCTCTTATAGTAATGGCAAGCGGTCGTAATAGACGATCCCAAAAATTGTAATAGGGAGCATCCCAATGTAACAGGGAACGAGAATCCACCAGACCTTCTGACTATCTTGGGAAATCAGCAAGCTCAATTGAGTCGACTACTGGCTAACCAACAAGCTCAGCTAAATCAATATAGTCAACCTAACCCACAACAGAATCCAAATCAAGGGCAGGCTCAGACCCGTAGCTTATTAGAGCAATTCGATAAGAAGAATATAGAACCTTTTGGGGGTACCGACTACCCGATTAGGGCAGAGAAGTGGATTTTCCTCGACTTGAGAAAGTATTTAGCCTATGGGTTACACTGATGAGGAAAAGATAGAACTCATAGTGTAAAAGCTAGATGGGGAAGCAGACCACTGGTGGAAAACTATTGAGGATAGTAAAATGGTGGAACAACGCAAATTGATGACATGGAATCAGCTTAAGGACTTTTTCTTCAACCGCTACTTTCCTAGGAGTGTATCATGATTTTCTTAACCTGAGGCAGGGGAGAATGAGAGTGTCGCTAAGTATGAGGTTAAGTTTACACGACTATCTCGTCATGGTAAGCAATTGGTGGCTAATGAGAAGGATAGAATGCAGATGTTCACTTGGGGTCTCAAGCCTAGTATTAGGCAGTGCATTGTTCTAGCTCCACTTGATACCTACGTTCAGTGCATTGACATTGCAAAGACTATTGAGGTTGAGGCAAAGGACTACAGAAAGAGGAAAGACACTAGAGCAGGGAAGAGAGATCCCTTAGAGCTAGCTCAGTCACGCACGACACAAGGTGATGGGAAACGAAGACAGACATCTTCCTCAATTTCTTTTGGTTAGAGGGGCCAAGGTCAGAAGTAGGGTCAGGCCTAGGTTAATTTGAGTAAGGGTTCTAGTCAGAACTTTGTTTAGAGACCTTCGTCTGCAAGTTCTGATCTTATTGCCAGAGGTCCAATAAGCGGCATGGCGGTCAGAGTTGCCATTGAGATGTGGGAGCATGCTTCAGGTGTGGCCAAAGGGGTCACCATATTAGAGATTGTCCCATTTCATAATTAAGGCAATCTGGCCCGCAACGTTCAGTTGCAGCTAGTATAACTTCAGGCCCAAGATAGAGTACAAGTCAGTCAGTAGGAGGGCAAAAACCTAAGACTATCGGCAGGGTTTTCAACATGATAGCTAAGGATGCATCAGACTCAAAGGATGTGGTGACATGTATAATTCAAATTAGCTCAATTGATGCGCATTTATTATTTGACTCTGGTGCAACATATTCTTTTGTTTCTCTTTCGTTTGCACGTTGCCTTGGGAGTTAAACCCTACTCTCTTGACTAAGAGTTGTTTATGGGTACTCCAGTTGGAGATTCTGTGATAGTTAAGTCAGTATTGTGGAATTGTCAGATCCATATATGTGATAGGGACCTCCCTATGGTTCTAGTTCTTTTAGATATTCGTGATTTCGATGTAATTTTGGGTATGGATCGGTTGACATCCATCATGCCTTAGTTGACTACTTTGAGAAGCGAGTCCATTTCCGTTTATTTGATTCGTCGAGTTTGAGTTTTAGGGCTCAAAGCCTAGTAGGTTGTCTATCATCTCAGCTATTTCTGCTAGTCGTATGATTCCAAAGTTGTGAGAGTTACATTGCAGACCTCCTTGATACTAATCATGGAGGTCTTAAGATATTAGACGTACTGGTAGTACGCGATTTTCCTAAAGTGTTTCTTGAGGAGTTGCCAAGAAAACACATCTACCGTGAGGTTGAATTCATGATGGCTTAGTTTCTCTGCGGCACCTATCTCTATGGCTCCGTATCAAATGGTGCCTATAGAAATGAAGGAGCTAAAGGATCAACTTCAAGAATTACTTGATAGGGGGTTCATATGACCCAGTGTGTCACCTTGGGTGCCCGTCTTGTTCGTCAAGAAGAAGGATGGCACGTTAAGGCTTTGCATTGACTACCGTGAGTTAAATAAGATCACCATCCCCAATAAATATCCTTATCGCGCATAGATGATTTGTTTGACCAACTTCAGGCAGCAAGGTTTTTCTCGAAGATAAATCTGTGTTCAGTTTAGATAAATCTCTTTAGGCAGCAAGGCTTTGCCCTAACGTTTAGCTGAACGTTAGGGCAGAGGATGTTCTAAAGACCACGTTTAGGACTCGTTACGGTCACATCGAGTTCTTAGTGATGCCTTTTCGAGTTGACTAATGCCCCTATTACTATTATGGATTTGATGAATTGTGTGTTTAGGCAGTTTTGGATAAGTTCATTATTGTTTTCATTGACAACATTTTGGTGTACTCTAAGTCAGAAGAGGAGCATTGTGAGCACTTGAAAATTATCTTACAGACTTTAAAGGATAATCAACTGTATGCTAAGTTTAAGAAATGTGAGTTTTGGCTTAAGCAAGTTATATTTCTGGGACATGTGGTGTGTAAGGATGGAATAGCTGTTGACCCCTCTAAAATTGAGGTAGTGATTGATTGGTAGAGGCCTAGCACTGTTACTAAAGTGTGAAAATTTTTGGGATTGGCAGGTTACTACTGCCATTGATCATCACGGACAGCTAGGGATGGCAAAAAAATTCGAACCCATAGATCTTCACCCCGCCTCGCCCCGGTAGGAGCGGTTTTTTTTTACTTTGACCGAGTCATGGGGCAGGTATGGTATTTTTTTAAAAAAAAATCCCAGCGGGTTAGGGTCGGGTATGGTATTCACCCCACCCCACCCTACGACCCGCCCCAACCTTCCCCAGTACACTACCCTAATACTTTAGTTGATCTTAGCCATCCCCTAATACTATAGTTGATCTTATTTGTCCATCATTTACCATATATATATGTTCTTTCTTTTCTGGCAAATCCTAGATCTCAATTGTTAACCTGTGCCATCCCTCTCCATCTCCCAAATTCCAGTTCCGTCGACACTGTCGACTTTCCCTGTGGGTGGTGATGTGGTAGTCTAGCCTAGGTTTGTTTGTGTTAGGGAGTGAGGGAAGACGAGAAGGCTCTTCACATTAAGTTGGACATGCCCCGCGTCGGCAAGGAGAACGTGAAGGTCTACGTGGAGCAAAACACATTGGTCATCAAGGGGGAAGCCGAGAGCTAATCAGACGATGAAGAGCAGGCTAGAAAGTATGCCAATAAGCTTGACCTGCCTCCCAATACGTACAAGTTTGATAAGATCAAGGTGGATCTGAAGAACTGTGTGCTCTAGTGTGGTTTTGCATTTCCGCCGTTGATGATGGGTTGGTGTTTGGTTGCAGGGTATGTTGTCTGAGTCCTCAAGGCACTCGCAAAGAGTTGGTGAGCTTCTTGTTCGCGTTGTGGTGGTTGCCGGTGGCTGTAAGCGGTTCGCAGGGTCCTCGATTGGTTTTTTTGATGGTGTTTGGCCTGTCAGCAATGGGGTCTTGTCCGACGAAGTCTTGGCTATGTAGGTCTTTGCTGATGATCGAAATTTGGATGATTTTTCATGGGTGAATCTGGCCTCTGGGACTCCGTAGCTGTGGAATGGCCGGCAACGGTGGTGTTTTCGATGTCGGCGTGAAGCACACCATATTTGAGGCCATGTGTCCGTGGTGGTACCAGGTGGCTAGGATTGGGTTGGTGACTCATCAATGGTGTTGTGGTGTTTTTGTTGTTCTTATCTTAGTTTTAATTATTGTCTTCACTGTTTTAGTTGGTCTGTTTTGGGTTTTTAGCCTTTAGTTCTAGTTCTCTCCATTTATTTTCTAGTTACTACTTAGTCTCTTCATTATGAAAATTAAAACAAAAATAACATGGTTGTTTTCTATTTATTACTTTGTCCATTGTTAAACCAAGCAGAAGGGAAGGGGATGGGCCGGTTTCGGGTTTATCGCGTGTTGCAATGATGGCGGGGCGGAACGGGGCGGGTGCGGGTTTTCTAAATCCACGTAGGATCGGTTATGATATTTTACATACATAACCCGGTGCGAGGGCGGGGCGGGGCAAAGTTCAACGACTAGCGGGGCGGGTTCAGATTTTAACTTCCCTGTCAAGCAAACAAAAAATTTCTTCTTTAACTTCGTCCTTTTGTCAAATCTGAGATGGATCATGGGTTTAGATTGGATTTGGATGGGAACTGGCCGTTTTGCGCTTCATAGCTGTCCTTTAGCTCTTCATCGTCAGGGCAACCACTGTCACACTAACACATGAAGACTCCCCTCCTTCACTATTGCTACCTCCTCCTCCTCCGGTCGTCGCTCCACCAACTACCAACCTCGTCAATAGGTCCTCTAGTGAAGAATTACTTGATCTTTGATCCCATTGATAGATCCTCTCTATCTATGGTGAAGGATAGACTGGCATGGTGGGTTGGCTGCGAGTAGTTTTGTGTTGACTGAAGATGAAGAAAAAGAGGAGAAAGAAGGGCACATTTTTTAATGGACAAAAAATTGGCCCAAGTTTAAAGATATGCTAACCGAGAGAGACTAAATTGACAATGGGGCATTATAACATGACCATTTTCAATAACTTAGCAATTCATGGACTGTCCAAAAAACATAAACAAAGTACAAGGGAGAAAACTGAATTAAACCCTGCCGTAAATGAACCTAATAATTATCAAAGAAACAGGTAGATGCCCTTCTGAAAACACCTTCGCATCATCAGCTCCTTGTAAAATTCACTGGGAAGACCCGAGAAGAAGAAGACCCTCGATGGCTTACGTCGAAAGGGGTACGTGCTCTCTCTCTCTCTCTCTCTGAGATTATTCTGTTCTTTTTTGTTATGAATTTAAAATCTCCTTGTGGTTATTTGCCTATTATTCATTGATAGGTTAATTGCGTTGTAAATGAAATTTGGGGCTCTGTTAAAATATGTGGTCGATCAATTCTTCTTCGTCAAAATCAATCACTTTTCATCATGGTCTGCGAATAGACCATCCCTTAATACTTATTATAGCTGTGGGAAAACACTTTTTACTGAATCCAGGAGGTATAAGCAGAGGAAATAGAAAAAAGAAAAAAAAACTTGGGATTCATGGAATATCCGTCGTGTTTGGATTCCGTTCGAAAAGTATTAGGGAGAGAAAAATAAATCACAGGAAAAGAAGAAAATTGTTGAACTTAAAGTTTCTTCTACCATTTGATCTTCTTTATCGTGCCCATTGAGTGTATAGCTGAGTGGTCATAGCGTGAGAACTTGGATGATAAAAATTTTTATATTATTTTCGAACACTTGGTTCCCCGCGCATCTGTATTCTAACTAAGTGGACATCTATCTACAGAACCCAAAAGCAAACCCGGATCAAAGGGAAACTTTCAACCACAGAAAATGGTAATAGGATTAATAATTCTCAATAGAATCATCTATATTGCAGAACTTTTTGAACTAAAATTAAAGATCTAGAAAACCCAGCGATTCTAATACGACGTATATCAGATTGAAAATAAAGCATTGACGTAATTCAGGTAATGGGTATATACTGAAAAAAAAACACAATGCAAAAGTAGTTCGACCGAACAACAAAAGAACAGGGGTAATAGGGACTGCCTTCCCAAGGTGAATCTTTTCAGATTCAATCTCTTCCCAAGACAACTGAGGTCATCGAAGAGACGGCCAACAGCAGAGAGAGATTGTAGATGGGGGAAGAGATTGGAAGGAGATCGTAGAAGGTGAGAGAGGTGGAACATCAGAGGAGGATATCCGAGGAGGAGAGAGGGGAAGAAATAGAGTAGTGTTTGTGTGTTATCCCTTCAATGCGTGAGTGACGGGAAGCCCATCTAAATTTTCCCAAATTTTCTCCACCTTTTCGCATTGTTTTTTTGAGAAAAACCAGTTTCCCATTTTGTACTGAAAGTGGTTTTAACAGTCGCCCAACTTTTCTTTCCTTTTGTTTGTCCGAATAACCAAACCTGCAAATTCTATTTTTCCTATCATTTTGCTTCCTTTCCTTGTTAATTTCTGTGACCCAAAAAGGGCCCAAATAATAAGTTATTCCCTGGGATACTTCTTGTAGAACCAGTTAAGTATACTAATTAGGGCCATGAAGTCTAAGGTTATGAAGACGATTAGAGGCAAATCGCACCCTCTATCTCTCTATCGTGTTCTTTGATTAAGAGTTATAACATCATCTGTAACGACAGATAACTTTTAGCGAGAAATCGCACCCTCTATTTCTTTTGTCACTGCATGATATCCTTCTAGCGACAGATAAATCTTATCACTAGTTTATTTGATTTAAGTTTATTGCTTGAATGATATGTTTTAAAATCAAAAAAGAAAAATGGGGTTTTCTTCGGCCGCAGGGGGGCATGGAGTTTGGGGGGTGGGAGGTGGGTGTTAGGTAGGACCCAATCCCTGACGGAAAAGGTAATGCTCGAAGCATACCAGGTCAACTGAAGCCTGATCCATGAATTTTAGGCTTTGTCTTAGTCATCTTAGGAAATTGGTTCAGACAAGCATTTCATAATTCACATCGTAATGCTAGGCTATCAGACTTTTATGTCCGATAAATGACTAGAAGATATCAGGTTGCGGTGCTTTATTGTCAGAGATAGGCTGATGTCCCTCTATAAAGTACAGATATAAGATTTGTAAATCAACTGATGGAAATGCTACATGAATGCATATTAGGTAGCAGATAGTGGAAGATCTATAGATGCGAATAGGTAATATTGATGCAAGCAACTACATTTATTTCTGAGGAGAAATTTAATTATGGTACTTTCAAAGTTTGCGTTTCTATCTTTTAGTCCTTCTATTAGGAGGCCTTGAGTCGTGTTTGGAAATTTACACTGTCCTCCCACCTGCTTTCCTGTCATTCTAATGGATATCCCATAGGGCAGTTGACCAAGTCTAATATGGTTGAATCTCATGATGTGATCGAATATATTACTTTATTATGGTATATTTCACCTCCTACTTAAATATATACCCCAAATCACATTCCTCAAATCACATTCCTCCAATCACCATCGTCACCCTCACGATGCTTCTACAATTCAAAGGAGTGGCACACCTCTCACTCACGTGTTGAACCACTAAATATTACAAGTAAAAGGGTTATCTTTCCTCTCTGTTTCTGCTTCCGCCCTGTCATCATCTAAACTGCTCGAACACCAAAAGCCAGGCTCATGAACTCTATTAGAAGCGTGTAACAATTGTTGCAAATAACCCAGAGATTAGGTCAGCATACATTTGATTCATAAATTCTCAGTTCCGAAGCAGCTCAAAAAACCAATTCCACATATTAGCAATATGTATATCCCGTTGATGTTAAATGCCTTAACCCGACATGATGTGTTAAAGGTATGATCTAGATAGAGCAATTTGGGTGGTGTTTACAACATACGAATGAATCTTTGCACAAAATTGAGCACGCCAAGCTCCAATTTGTGGCCAGAAAGTGAATTATTTTCTCTTTGAAGAGCGATTAATACTAGGTAGCTCCGACACCTCTCCTAGGTCGAGGTATGGTGTCCTAAACCTACCGACACCCCACCGACACTGCCGGACACCTCTCAACGGTGTCCAAATTTTTATTTTCAACACCGTGTCAGACACTTCATCGAGTAGTTATGGACCATATGAGGCCAATATGAGATTTTTGAAACTTATTTCGGGGGGTCACTCTGCAATAATTACTATATTTGGGGCTCTTTTAGAAATAAACCACTGTTCATACCCTATTCTGGTCAGACTAGCAGGGCTCGCTAGGAGATCCACTTTGCGCGACACATCACCCAGTCAACGGTCAACTTTTCAACGCTCACATGCAGGTCAAAGTGTCACATAATCAAGTCATCATGCATTTTCCCTTTGAGAAGCAACCTTGGTGTGCCTTCCCCCTTAAAGGGGTCGGCCACCCGAGGGGGTTGGCCACCCTAGGGGGTCGGTAGCCACCTATCTTGACGGCCGATGACCGTCGCTCAAGTCGCGCGCCATAGTCGCAACGACCATCGCTCGTCGCAGCGCTCCGTCGCCACGACAACCGTTCTCTAGTCCTCACACTTTCGCTCGCGTCCACCCGACAGCTCCGCGACTCCCGTCGCCCGCGCTCCAACTCCACGACTCTCGTCGCTCGCACACCATCTCCACGACTCTCGTCGCCCGCGCGCCATCTACGTAACCCTCGTCGCCCGAGTCCCGACTCCCGTCGTCCGCGCTCCAACTCTGCGACTCTCGCCGTCTGCGCGCCATCTCTGCGCCGTCTCCGCGACCTTCGTCGCCCGCGTCAGCACGACAGCTCCGTGACTCCCGTGCTGCAGCTCCACGACTCTTGTCAACCGTGCAGCATCTCGCGACCTTCGTCGCCCGTGTCCGGGCGCCAGCTACGCGACTCTCGTCGCCCGCACACCTTTGTCGCAACCTTCGTCGCCACGCCCTGTGCCATTCTCATGATGCATGCCCCAGCACCAAGTACTATTCTGCGACGTTCGTCGCTGTGCCCTTACGCCATTCTCATGATGCGTGCCCCGGCACCAAGTGTATCCCCGCGACGGTCGTAACCGTGCCCGTGCGCCATTGTCACGATACGTGCCCCTGGCACCGAGTATTGTTCTGTGACGTTCGTCGCTACGCCCTTGCGCCATTCTCATGATGCGTGCCCCCGGCACCAAGTATTGCTCCGCGACTTTCGTCGCCGCACCCATGCGCCATTTCCATGACATGTGCCCCCGGCACCAAGTGTATCCCCACGACGGTCGTCACCGCGCCCGTGCGCCATTGTCATGATACATGCCCCTGGCACCGAGTATTGTTCGGCGACGTTTGTCGCTGCGCCCTTGCGCCATTCTCATGATGCGTGCCCTCGACACCAAGTATTGTCTTGTGACCTTCGTCACTGCGCCCATGTGCCATTTCCATGACATGTGCCCCAGCACCAAGTGTATCTCCGCGACAGTCGTCGCTGCGCCATTGCGCCATGCTTATGATACGCGCCCCCGGCACCAAGTATTGCTTCGCGACAGTCGTCGCTGCGCCCTTGCACCATGCTTATGACACGTGCCCCCGACACCAAGTATTGCTTCGCGACAGTCGTCGTTGCGCCCTTGCGCCATTCTTATGAAACATGCCCCGGTACCAAGTATACCTCCGCGACAGTCATCGCCGTGCCCATGTGCCACAACCATGTTACAGGCCTGCGGGCATCACACTTATCCACCACACCATGCGCTCCCACCATGGATGTGGAACATGCTTCAACCCAGTCTCCGGAGTGTGCGGCATTCCGGGGGCTCTGGTCATAGTGCGCCGGCATCAGGACCACTCTCAGCGGGACGGGCTTCATGCCGTCGCCGGCTCGATCAAACTGCGGCACGGACTTAGCGCCATCGCCGGCTCAATTAAACTGTGGGACGGGCTTAGTGCCGTCGCCGGCTCAATAAAACTGTGGCACGGGCGTAGTGCCATCGCCGGCTCAATCAAACTGCGGGACGGGCTTCGTGCCGTCGCCGGCTCAATCAAACTGTGGCATGGGCTTAGCGCCATCACAGGCTTAGCGCCATCACCGGCTCAATCAAACTGCGGGACGGGCTTCGTGCCATCGCCGGCTCAATCAAACTGCGGCATGGGCTTAGCCCCATCGCCGGCTCAATCAAACTGCGGGACGGGTTTCGTGCCGTCGCCGGCTCAATCAAACTGCAGCATGGGCTTAGCGCCATCGCCGGCTCAATCAAAACTGCGGGACGGGCTTCATGCTATCGCCGGCTCAATCAAACTGCGGGACGGGCTTCGTGCCTTTGTCGGCTCAATCAAACTGCGGCATGGGCTTGCACCATCACGGGCTTAGCGCCATCGCCGGCTCAATCTAAACTGCGGGACAGGCTTCGTGCCGTCGCCGGCTCAATCAAACTGCGGCATGGGTTTAGCGCCATCGCCGGCTCAATCAAACTGCGGGACGGGCTTCGTGCCGTATCCGACTCAATCAAACTGCGGCATAGGCTTAGCGCCATCACGGGTTAGCGCCATCGCAGGCTCAATCAAAACTGTGAGATGGGTTTTGTGCCCTCGTCAGCTCAATCAAACTGCGGCATGGGCTTAGCGCCATCACGGGCTTAGTGCCATCGCCGGCTCAATCAAAACTGCGGGACGGGCTTCTTGCCGTCGCCGGCTCAATCAAACTGCGGCATGGGCTTAGTGCAATCACGGGCTTAGCACCATCGCCGACTCAATCAAAACTGCGGGACGGGCTTCTTGCCGTCGCCGGCTCAATCAAACTGCGGCATGGGCTTAGTGCAATCACGGGCTTAGCACCATCGCCGACTCAATCAAAACTACGGGACGGGCTTCTTGCCATCGCCGGCTCAAGCAAACTGCGGCACGGGCTTAGCGCCCTCGCCGGCTCAATCACCGGGGGCTCTGGCCCTCGCAGCAGGATGGGCTCGCAACCCTGAAGCCATCGTTGGCACAACCTTAAAGCCACTGACATCACACTTGCGGGGAACTCTGACGCAAAGACTTCCCCGCAACGGACTCTAAGCACCAAGCGGCGACCATGGCCACTCATGTTACTCATATTGCTGTTGATCATTGACACCACCAGGGCAATGACCCCCGGGTCACTCCGGGAGGGGAGCAGGTCTTCGGAGGGCACTGCACCTAGTCCGCCTGACAGTTGGCTACAGGGGCAACCCTCACCGCTGTCAGGTTCTCTACGCGTCTCTTGACGCACCTCGTGGGATTCAGTAAGGGCTTGGACTGGTGGCTGAGGCAACGGGCTACTCTGACCATGCTACCGTGGCATGATCAGTCTCCTCAAACAGGCAGAGAGATGTCGTAAGAGCAGGGCAACACGAACTTGGGGACCGGCTGTCATGACCCGAACCCACGGGCAGGCCCGCGAGCTAGGCACGTGACCGGCCGCAGACCCAATGGACTCCAACCAAGGGCTCTGCTAGGCCTTACTCACTAAAACCTGTACACAATTCTAAGCTCATACATTAACTAACACCATAACATGAATTTCTAAAGATGCCCTTACAACTCTTTCCCAAATCATCTCTACTGAAATCCTCCAAATAGACCGATAGCATTTATTTTAAAGAAACCTCCTAAAATTAAGCTACGAACAATTCAAATAAATAACTGGCAGTTGTACAATTTCTCAAGGGCTTAAACAACTTCCTAACGAGCATCTCCCGCGGCTTCATTCTCATTTCCCTCGCAATACTCATGTTCATCTAGTTGATCGCCTGAAAACATTTATAAAACGGGGTGAGCTTGGGGCCCAGTAAGTACACAAACCATATCCCTAAAATAGATTTTGGGATTCATAAAAACATGAAACATGTCATGGTTTTCTTCAATTTAAAACTGGTAAACATTTCACAAGAGATACTATGCATATATATACTTTTGAAAGCAATTCATCCAAGATTCTCAGAAACGAAGTATGACATCAAGTAGGCTCATCAATAACTATCACAGTTCATCATAACATAGGCATGTTGCGGTCAGCGTACGTTCCCCCCTGACTAGGGCCCACAATCCCTACTCTACCTGGGATGAACATTATTTGGTCAGGGTATGCGCCCCCCGACTAGGGCCCACAATCCCTCCTTCATCCGGGATACATATTGGTGTGGACGCAAGGGCGCACCACGAGCAACAGTACTGTGCGTCAACGTATCGTCCCGTTGACCAGGACCCAACAATCCAACTTTAGAACTAGTTGTTCACCATCTTTGACGGAATTAAGTATTTTATCCTTTCAAAAAAAAAAAAGTTATTCATGTCTATAGAATGATTATGATTTGAGCCACGAAGTTAAGAGTATATTTTTTTTTATGTGAAATATTTAAGGACTTTAGAAAGGTGAAAGGGTCTTTTAAAGTTGGCGACTAGAGGAGTATAAATAGCAATCTAATATGTTCGAGCTAAGCGTTACAATTTCACATGAAAATTTTAAAGGTTGGATTTTCATAGGCGTGAATTGTGGTGCGGTGTTAAAAGGTATATGATTCAGTAGAGTCATGACTAGGCTGATAAGAGTTATAGTTAGAACTCAAGGTGGGATCCTTTAGAGTGAAAGTCATACGAGATGATTGCTTAGTACCTTAGTACGCCATAGGCTTGAAGTTAAGCTTGCTACTATTAAGTAGATTGTACGAGAAGTACAACTTGGCATGTTAGCCGAAGTATGATAATTAGAAACTTATTTAATTGGTTGAGTTTGAAGTGGAGTAAATATAGTTCACTGAGCATCGTACTAGCTAAGTTTAACTATTTTGAGGTTGCACAATGACATCAGTTGGATTATGGAATCCTAGGTTATAATCTAAAATCTTACAATACGGTGAAATACTTGAAATTGCTATAAATTTTACTAAAGCTGCTATTGATGTTCTCAACTCGTAATTTGGAGGTTATGTGTAAAATTCGATGACCACTTCGTTTGGGAGTTATGTAGTGAAAGCGTAGTACTTCGATATTATAAGGTATTATCAGAGTGGCGCAGTGGAAGCATGATGGATTAGAGATTGATTTGATGTGTGGTATAAGCATTAAAGTTTGAACAGGAATCCTGATGTTAATGTTCGTCAGTGATAAATTTTGTGGAGGTTAGGCACTGCTCGACTATTATGTTGGTTGCTAGGTATCTGAGTTACCTAGCGAGATCTAGTGTCTAGATGTTGTAAGTATTGTGAAATTCGAGGCTGAATTTCTTTTAACATGAAGAAAATGTAATATCCTGGTTTCAAATTAGTCTTATGTAGATTTTGATCAATATACTTGATGCTCTAGAAATTTGATCACTTGGTGAGCCTTCACAGTTTAGGGACGATTTAGTTCTATTAATGGAAAAATGTGAATATAGCATTTATAATTGGCGATGGATCTAATTTAAGAGTATTAATCGTAGACGCATTCCTTGTGGTGAGTTAAAGTGAGTTCAATGCATATCACGCATCTTGTGCTTGAAGGTCTTTGGGTGCATGTACTTATAAAGTCGAGTAAAATTATATCCAAGTTTGATTGTGAACCGTTTAGATAGATTTAGTTGTATAAGCACTTGAATTATTATGTCGGTGGGTATTTGATATCAAACATGATTAAGATCAGCTACAAAGGGAACACCTAATTTCGAGGACGAAATTTCTTTAAGGGGAGGATAATGTAATACCCCGAACCTAGGTTTGAACTTTTTAGTAAAATTTTAGCAGATTTACTTATTAATTATTCTTATTTAGGGCAAATTTTACAAGTAAAAATATTTTTGTTTTTAGCGACGATTGACATGAACAATCTGATCGTCAATTACTGATAGCGAAGTAAATATCTTGAGAAATTATTATTAAATTAGGATTTAGTATATAGTTATCAGTTTTGGTTATTTCAAATATGACAGAGAGAGTGATTTATGGAAAAAAAAATGTGGCATTTGAAGTCACTGATTGGGAGAAAAAGGAGGAGACTTTTGAAGCAATTATAACAATACATGTTTTTAGGCAAAATAAAATAAAAGAGTGAAAAGGGAAAAAAAAAAGGGGGAGAGAGAGAAGAAAACGGGAGAGAAAGAGAGGAGAACATAAGAGAAGATGGGAGAGGAGAAGAGAGATGGCAGCCGGCCCTAGATCGGCGGTGCCACTCCCACCACGGGACAGCCCCACACCGACCATGAACCCATCACCGGCGAGTAACTCCGGTGCTCCCTCACTGAACGCCACCGCCCAACACCTCCACAACCACCATGCCGCAGTCCATGTACCGTTGCCACCACCGCCGAGACTCATCACCGGTCTTCATCGCTGCGATGGCCTTGGACCCAACTGCTACCGACCACGCCTTCGGCCACCGGCGATCAACTCCGGCCGGCGTCTCCACCAAACGCACCACCCAACGCCTATCAATCACCGCCACAGATCTGGACCACCCCTGTTTTTTCTGCTACACTACCATTGCCGGCATGGAACCCGTATATTACGGCCTTTCACCGCCGCTACACCGTTCGATTATATCCCATTTTTGGCACCTCCAAACAATCCCACGCCACCACTTGACGCCTCTGTGTGCTCCCAATGGTACCCATCATTGGCAAACCATAACTTCAGTCAACTCCATTGCCGACCACACACTTGGTCTCCACCTTCTTCTCCATCTGCCTTTCATGATCACGGCCGACAGTCACCGGTTGGGGCTGATTTCTTGTAAATGGGTTTTGGTGGTGTACTTGTGTATTGGTGGTGGTGATCATTTAATGGCAGTTTTGACGATGGGTGAAATGGAATAAATTAGGTGGTTTGAATGTGTGCAGTGGTGGTTTTCTGATTTTTGGTGCGGTGTGGAGTAGAGGTATCACGGCGGTGTTTGAGACGGCAGGAACGATGGTTGGGATAGGCTGAAGTATGGTGGTGTATGTGTGTGTAAATTGTTACGAAGGAGGGTGTATGGCTGTGTTTTGCGAGATTGTGTGTTTGTGTAAACCAAGTGTCTTTTTATTTGGATAAAAGTTACGAGGGTGGGGGTGAAATTGGTGGTCATTGTGGCGAGTTATCGATTAATAAGCAATGAGTTTGAGATGACCGTTGTGCGCGTAGTGGGCGTGCGTGTGATGTTTGTATGTGCATGGAGAGCTACGTGCGATGGTGTGTTTGTGTACAGCGGCGTACACAGAGTGTGTGCATTGTGTGTCGTGGAGCGTGTAATGTGGACGGTTATGTGTAATGCGGGTGTTGGCGGTGGATGAAATAGAAAGAACTAATTGGTTGTTGTCTAATGAATGTATATAGCAGGGTATGCATGTGGGCCACTGTTGTGTAGATGTATATTGTGTGAGGAGTACGGTTGTGTATGTTTGGAGGTGTGGGTGACTATGTGCGGGCGGGTGTATGTGGATTCTGTGTATGTAGCTGTTTGTACAGTTGTAGTGGTATATGTGCTGCGTATATTTTATGTGCAAAAAGGGCGTGTGTCCGCAAAGGCTGGAAGGCATATGAGGGCGTGTCTGTAGAGGCCTATGAGTTGTGTTTATGTGCGCGTTAATGTGTGATGAGCAGCGTGTGGGCAGCAGTTTGCAGAGAGTATGTGTTGTATGTGCATGAATTTGAACTGTGTACACACAGAGTGTGTCTGTATGTAACAGGATACAATATCTTTGTGTGCGTAATGTGGAATGTAGTGTGGTTTTGATTTTGGTTGTGGAATCGTAAAGAAAATAGTGATGTACTGGTTGTAGGGTTGTTGAAAGGTGGCACATATAATGGTAGATTAGTTGTGGAAACTAGCAACCGATATGTTGGGTTTTGGTGGTATTGAATATGGAACGGGGTTTCGGCAGTACGAGTTCGATTTGTAGTTAACAGTTGTGGTTTATCGGTGATGCTTGCGATGGCTGGACTGGGACAGCCGTGATGGCGTGTATATGGCGGTGTGATTTGGGGTACGGTAGTGCGTATAATGTGTGTTGTGTACGGTGAGTGTACATGGTGTAGGTGTACCATGTACATGTATGTGTTTTGGACAAGGAAACACATAGGCTATGAGAATAAAAAGGGAATTGTTAGCGTGAACTCTAGGATTTGACCGGGAACATGAAGATAAAAAGAATGGTCTTGACGGTTCCGTTCGCCAGAGGTAGTAACGTGATCGTCGCTCTGGAGCTCTAGATGATATGGAAATGCGTAGCGTCAGGTAAGTGACCCTTTGATTCAACTAGTATTTTTATATGCAAAGTATATGTTTATCTACTGTTAAAATGTGTTGGTTATTACTATTGACCGTTTTATGTACGTTTAACTGCTCTGGCTTAAATTACCAAAAAAAGTTTTAATGTTTTATTCTCGTCAAAGAAAAACCGGACCAGCATGTAAATGATGTTTTGCCTAGAAACTGAAATGAAACTCGGATTTGAAATGTATTGTATTGGCGTTATTGTGAATATTGAACATGTTGAGGATTATTGAAAGGATGTGAGGATGGTTGAGAATCAATTGATGAGTGATTTTGTTCACGATGAACCCAAATGGGGTTTTTGGTTACTCGATTGCTGTGCCCTATATCCACAGGGGAAAGTTGGATTTCGGGCCCTGGTCAACGGGGCTTGTACGTTGATGCACAGTACTGTTGCTCGTGGTTTGCCCATGCGTCCACAGAATTTTATCCCGGATGGAGAAGGGATTTCGGGCCCTAGTCAGTGGGGCCTGTACGCTGACCGCAGCATATCGTTTGAGCTAATGTTGCAACCGAACTGGTTGTCATGAGTTTTGCGCTAATGATTTTATGCTTCAGTTTTTGGTTTAATGTACTATATTTTGTTTTACCTGGTGATTATCAAATCTATGATTTTTTGATATCTTAATGATGCTATAATATAAATGAATTATTTTCTGACATGCTATGGTCCAGCTAGTTGAATCATTGGTTACTTACTGAGCACGTGGAAGCTCATCCCTTACTTATCATTTCAGGTTGAAAGTAAGGTGATGGTGAGGAGCATAGGAGGAGAAAATTTGGTGCGGAGCTTCGGAGACTGCATGAAATGAGTCGCTAAATATTAGATTTTCTGTTTAGCTTTAGTTGTTGACAATCAGAGTTATGAAAAGTTTTAGCATAAGTGTTGTATTCAAATGAAAATATGAAAATGTAATTAAGGTTTGTAGAAGTTTTAATTTCCACTGCAGCACATGTTGGTTTTAAGCAAGTAAGGCCTGGCAGAGCCCTCGGTTAGAGTCTATTGGGTCTGCGGCCGGTCACGTGCGTAGCTTGCGGGCCTGCCCGTGGGTTCGGGTCGTGACACAACTCCCCTCCTGCATCCCCCAGTCTAAGAAGCACAAGCCTGAGCCAACTTTCCAACGCATCGTCAAGGACGGTAAAGTGATCTCCCAGTTATGACGGTGTGCGGGGGCTTCAGGTGGTCCCTCATCTCACCCCCTCGACCCCGACCCACTTTAGGAGACTGAATGGTGCTGTAAGACCGAGCATTGCCCACCAGATCCTGATCTCACTCCCGGCACAGCACCACGTTGCTATGAAGATGGCCCTCGGCCACAAGCTGAAGATCTTGAAGAAATCAACCTGGCCGACCCAGGCGAGGAACCACAGCACACTTACTGTAACACCCTGAACTGTGATATGTCTAGCCGGTTAGTTTATTATCTAGGCGACGACTTTTATACGCGAGATTTAACGTCGATTTCTATTAGTGAAATTTTATCGGCAACATTAGCGTCGATTAGCGTGATTGAATTTTTAATGGCTATATTTAACGACAAATTTTTAGAAAGTCATAAGTTAACTATAGCAGACATTATTAATGTTGATTGATGTATTTAGCGACAATTAGCGTTAACAGTATTTTAGAAAATCTTAGCGACAAATTTACTAGTGTCGGTATATTTTTTAGCGACAAGTTATTTAAAATATCGGTGCGCTTATTATTAGCAATGATTTGCGAAACGAGATAATGTAGTAGCCCGTTAACAATTGGCGTAGCACATAAAGTGTCGTAAGTATTTTATTCTTTGGACCATTTTCGTAAAATAAATTCGGTTAAGAAGATTTAGCGACAAAAGGGTGAGAAGTTTTCTTGTCTTTGCCCAAATTAGGGTTTTGGGTTATATATAAACATGACATTCTCTGGCAGCCGACCTTAGTTTTCTCTCCACTGCGCCACCTCTGTTTGAGCAAAGGATACCGAGAGGAAGAGAGGGAATTCGCCGGAGATTGAAGAACTTTTCTGGTAAGCTTACTTTTCAAAGCTAAGTTTATACGAGAGGATATCATAGTTGATGCAATTGGGTCCTCCTTATACATAAAATCTGAGAACTTTATTTAGATCAGTGTAATACACATGGGTACATACATATACGGATTGCGGCGACAGCCAGGGCGCCTTGATGGGCTCGTGAGAGACAACCATGGCTGCGTAGAAACGGAGTATGATAGTAAGGTTACCATGAAGGAGTTGTAGCGCAAGGAGCGTAGAGACAGCCATGGGGCCATATGGAGTTTGTATGAAGACAGCCATGGCTACATTTGCATAGAAACGGATAGAGGTGCGGCTGTTTTGATTGCGAAAATAGGCGGTGTTGACGTGGCCAGGTGCGATGAAGAAGAAGAGGGAGTAGCAACGCGGTGAGGCCGTTGCCGGCGAATGCCGTGTGGCTTGGGCAAGGAGAAAAAAAAAACCATGTCGCAAGGCAGTGGGTATATGATGTTTGGAGTGTGAAACGAAATGTGGAAAGAGCAGTGAATATAAGTTGTGTAATGTATACAGTGGGTATAGTTGCCATGGGTGGTGCATGTATCAATGTATGTGTTATAGTGTATATATATGTGTGCGCAGAAAGAGTGAAACGGTGGGAGTGCAGATGTGGTGTGCACTGTGTGAAAGAGCCGTGAGAAGAGAGTAGCCGTGAAGAGTGAGATGCATATGGGTATGCGTAAATGTGGGTATATCTAAGTGTTAAAGTGCAAGCTTGAGAGTGTACTAGTGTAGTGTGTGCGTGTACCGAGAGTGAGTGGATGTTAGTGTTCAGGGAAGAGACCCTGGACAAGGGTGGCAGGAAGAAGCCACTGCCTGCTGGGGCTTTGGACAAAATGGTGAAGGTTATACTTGAAGATTAGTATACGTGATTGTGCATCTTAGGGAACCTGTGCTACGTAGGTGTGGAGTGCATGTGTTAAACTAGCAAAGGAGACCCACTAACTCATGGTGTGGAAGACGTGTGCCAGCAATATGGGTGTTTATTAGGTGTAATAGTGTGTGTCACTCATGCATTAAATTTAAAAGTGTCGCTAATGGTAATCCCTTTTAGCAGTTAATTTCCGAATTTTTAATAAATATTTAAGAATTTATTTGGACAAAATTGAAAAGAGTAACCTATGTTATATTTTCAAGATCTACACACAGTAAAAATTTCAGATGTTTTGGAACTCGGGAAGCATGCTAACTAATTTTATTCATAAAAGAGATTTCGGTGTATTTTAAAATAGTAAATTAAGTTATTAAATTATGATACTTTTATAAAAGTCTTATATAGCTATGATAATTTATATGCCAGAGTTTCAAAAGTTTTTAAAGTTGTTTGCTATTTTTAACGGTCTTAGCAGTGTAGCGCCCGAACGGATTTAGCGTAACGCTTCATTAGCAAATAGTTATTAAATTATTTCTAAGGATCTCTTCTGAATAGATTTAGACAAAGTGCAAAACAGAAACTCCCTTTAATGTTGGGAAACCTTCGACGTGAAAATTTCTCAGATTTTTCCGGGCATAGGAAGTGTCTCAAACAATTTTATTTTCAAAATAAGCTTTTGAATTATTTAACATAGTAAACAAGATTTTTCTAAACCTAGAATTTCATAGTGATCTAAAATTATTGTGATGCTTGAGTGGTTTAAATGTATTCTTTTAGGTTATATCCAAGTGGATAATGGTACGTTAGGCATCGGGGGCGAATAGGAAATTTTACAAAGTACGAGGGGCGGTTTGGTACACTTTACTCACTTAAGAGAAACTTAATACTTAGGCGTAATGAATGATGTCCTTGTGGTTTGTTATTTAGGTTTCGGTAGTCAAGAGATAGGATCGACTGTTGATCGAGCTCAAGAACCAATTACTGAGCATGTAAGTACTCCTGCCATATTCCTCTGTATACCCTATTTTTGTTTATGTCTATGTATAAATGAATTGTTCCAATTAGAAGTTTTAAAACCTTTTACATGCTACTGCTTTTGCGTAAATTGTTTGATGATAAAATGCATAAAAATTGCCATGGAATATTTTCTATGAATAGTATTTTAAAGTTGGCTTATGTTGAATGAGACGGTATTTCTGGCTTGGTTGTTGCGCCCCATATCCACGGGAGAAAGTTGGATTGTTGGGTCCTGGTCAACGGGACGATACGTTGACGCACAGTACTGTTGCTCGTGGTGCGCCCTTGCGTCCACACTATATTTTCAAGGGACTTTATAGTTCAGAAAGGATTGTAAAACACCTAAAAGGTTGTTTTGAAGCTGATTCGGGGCGTTGCGGTGATAGTGAACCCCGGGGGCATTTTGGTAATTTGCCGTCAGAGGGGTATTTTGGTAAATTTTTTCTATAAAATGCTTCAAAAGACTTGTTAGTCCGGAAAGGGATGTAAGACAGTTAAAAAGTTATTTTAAAGTAGTTTTGAGACGTTTGTTGGGGCGATGGCCGCCAGGGGGTGTTTTGGTAATTTTCCCTTTAAAATTTTTTGAGGGAATATTTGATCTATAAATGATGCAGTACATCTAAAAAGTAGTTTTAAAGAGGTTTTGGGGTGTTGGTGGGGGTGTTGGTGATGTAGCGGCCATCAGGGGTATTATGGTAATTTGCCATGTTGGCGCTACATTTTTGAGGACGCACATAATTTAGCGTTCGGAGGGGTGGGAAGCAAGGAATAGTGGTAGTATGTCCAAAATGAGGGTTGTTATCGATAATAAGTCGATAAGGCTAGATTAAGGCTCCAATTATCGGATCGAAATAACTAGCTATCGTAAGATGCTATGAACGGTTAAGGAGGAATGGGTAGAATAAGGAGTGCGTATATGATGAATGATGACTAACGAGCATGATATGATTTGACTAGGTGATGCAGCTCATTGCGATAAGAGATTGTGAGTTGCTTTGGTTATAAGCCAAGTAGGTAAGGACAATGCGGTTCGATATGCTAATTCATTGTTCGATTAGCATGCTATGTTGATGACGTGTTGTTGCATTCTTGCCGTTATGATTGAGCACCGGTAGTTATTGTGACCTGTATCTGCATATTTGAATTGTGCTGTTGAGGACTTAGGATAGAATAATTCCTTTAGTCCGCCTTGTTGATATAATTTAATCAGGATGATGTGTCTCCTTGTATGCTATGGTTCGATTTGATTAGCAAACCTAAAGTTGATGATGATGTTGCGTAGGGGTTATCGTGTGACTATTGTGAGATGTCGGCGGCTATTGATAGCCGATATCTGTTCTATTTGAGAACACCATTGAGGACTTGCGGTAATCTTCTCCCGAGTCCGTCCTATCGTTGATGTTGTTGAGGTCGTTGCGTGTTGTTGTGAAATGTTGGTATTTATTGATAACCGACATTTCTCTTATGTAAGAACGTTGTTGAGGGCTTGCGGTAATCTTCTCCCAAGTCCACCATGTTGATGATGTTACGTTGAACTCTTGTTGTTAGGTCTGAACACCGGTCAATCTTCTGATATGGTATTCCTTGTTCAGCTGTGTTGTTGAGGACATAAGGTGGAATAAATTTTCCCATAGTCTGCCTCGTTTATAATGTCTTGTTGCTTGGCTGTAATGTGATTAGGGAAAGCACTCTAAATGAGTTCCCTGCTTGTTGACAATGTCTCTTTTATTTACTTGAGACTGAGATAAACATCCGGTAAAATGGGACATCAATATGAGGAGGATAGCCTGTGAAACATGATCACTGGCAAAGAGGATGTAGGGCGCGCGAGTCGAGTCTGTCATGTCTGGTCGAGTCTAGTCTGTCGTGTCTGAGTTGCATTGCATTTGATTTTCTTTTGATGTTAATGATGTTAATGACTTGTATTTCGTTGATGTTTATCTTTCAATTTCCTGTTTTAGTATTCACTTGCATAGTCAGTCAGTCAGTCTGTCAGTCAGTCAGTCCAGTCCATGAGGAGGTGGCAGTAATGCTGTTCTGTTGGGCCTTAAAGCCGCTCAGTCTAACGAAAGAAAATTTATCGTTTGACAATTATGCTGATGTCGAAAATTTATTGACTACTCTTGATTCATTGCTATCGTTGAGATGCTTATTATTCCTCCGAGTCTTTTGAATTATTTGTACACAATATTCCTCGTGTTGTCTTTACTGGGCGATTTGCGCTCATTCCTTATGTTGTATTGTGCAGGCTATAAGGTTGATAAAAGAGAACCCTCTAGAGAAGGGAAGAGAAACAAGCTAGAAGAGTTAAGCAAGGGGATAAGTTGTATGAGGTAAGACAAGCTGGAAATGGTGAGATAAAGTTTGAACTGCGAGATAAGTTGATAAGGGTCACACGACTACAGTCGTATATTAGGTTGTAACGATTTGTGTGTTTAGAGATTTGAAAGTCTTCCGCTGTAGTACGATTTATACGTAAGGAAAATTTTTGTAAGGACGCATTTTGGAGCGTCTATTCATGATGTATGAGTAAGAGGATGTAGTTGCTCTGTATTTCAACACAGGGTTTTAAATGTAATTATGGTCGATAACTCAACCTGGTGACGTCACCTGGGTTGAGGGTGTCGCAAGTTGGTATCAGAGCTTAGGCAAATAATTCTGTAGACTTTTGAAGTGTCTGGTGGAAGGCCTTAGTTGTTGATGAGAGAAGTAGAAGAAAAATCTTGATGATTTGGTTAAACTAGGAGGATCGTTAAGATATGCGGATTGGGGTTGACTAAGGCATATATATTATGACCTTAGCATTTCTACTATTGTTGTAGGGAAATGAAGAAAGAGTTGGTTGACCTAGCTTTACAAGAATGGTTTGAGGATGATAAGGTTGCGGTGTCGTATCTTTAAAAAGGATCCTGATGAGAAGGTAAACGAGATGGAATTAGGGATGAAAGAACGACATGAAGGTCTAGGAGGAAGTGAATTTGTAAGAACCACAGGGAGGATAGATGAGGTTGAACACTTTTATTGTGTGAAGTTGGAATGAAGAAATGAGGAGCAGAAAGTGAGAATGAGTAAAGTTTTGATGGACTTTTGGAAGAGAAATTACTTCCAAGTAATGAGGAAAAAGGGATTGATCAACAAGTCAGCTCGAGTCCCAAATTAGCGATGTTAACTAAACGATAGAGAGATTGAAAGTTGAATGAGAAGACGTGAATGAAGTATCAAATTAGCTATTAAAGGAGACGATGGACACCAGTATGCGGGTCACTCGAAAGAACATGATAGGTTGTTCGTGATTGCCCTCCTGATAGGGCAACACCTAAAGACAGGCAACAATTGATTCTAAGAGGGAGTCATTGAAGCCTGAAATTGTTATAAGAGCGTGATAGTTCCTCTGAGGTTGATGAGGTGTACGAGTAGGGGTGGAGTCCGCTTTTGAAATTGGACCTAAAGTATGATTGAGAAAGGGAATGATGATGGGGAAACTAGTATTATTTACATACTATTGTCAAAAAAAAAAAGGTTGTTTAGTGATGAAAACCATTAGTTGTCTGAGCGTGAAGGTTAATATTATGTTGTGCAATTTCAATTATCGTGATACTCCTTCCTCGGAAAGAGAGAGAGGGTTCCCAATCGAGAGGGGCCCTCAATAGAAGTGATTATGGTGAATGTTGAGGATGTAGGTGGAAGGAATAAGCAGAGAGTTGTATCAGGTCAAGAAGACCTTAAGAAAGAGCTAGTGAGACTTCTACAAAAAGATTATGGGAGTTCTAAAGGTACGACTGGTGGCTGCTGTTATGACAGCCCAGTAAAAGGAAGAAAATAGTGTAGATCTCGAGACTGTCAAGATGCCCGCCCAGGTGAAATCCCACGGGAGGGAAATGGTCTAGTGTAGACGACTACGTGAATTTGAGAAATGGAGAAGATAGTTGAAATAACAAGATGTGGGGAAACATTCGAAGATAATGTTTGCCAGCTATACAAAAAAAAAAGGGTTCGCAAATAATTTTCAATTTTCCAAAGGCTAGTAAGGAGGCTCTGATAGAGAATTGCTACTGGATTAGTAGAAACATTATGTGATGGACATAGATAATAAAGAGGTCTAAGAAGAAGGAAGGAAGCAAGGATGGAAATGAGGTAGAATTCAGGAACGAAACTAGAAGGGTGAAAAGAAAGGTAAGAAGAGAGTAGATGAAGAACAGCCCGGACAATGTTCAGAACCAAGAAGAGGAGATCGAAAATGTAGATGATGTGGATTGAGGCATGAGGGTGTGAACTATGCTAAGACCAGTAAAGCATATCTTAAGTATGAGAGCAAGTCACTGAAATAATGTTTAAGATGAAGCAAAAAAAAAATTTGAAAAAAAAAAAGGTGACAAATAGGGAACGTCATAAAAATCGGCGTTGAGATTAGTAGCTTCCTAAGCTTGATCGGAGGCTACCAGAGAGTGATTGACAATCTCTCTAAGATGCTTTATCGAAGAAAAGTGACTATGATGATTGTTACGCCAAATTAATAAGAATGTGAACAAGTCAAAATCAAAGTTCGAATAAGGAGAAAAGGAAGTCATAGTTTGTTTCACATGGAAATGCAACCCGTGCATCTTAATGAAATCAAGGACGCTTAAGGTCAAAATGAAAGAATGTGGAGATCCAACGAGGATTTGAAGTGAATAAGAAGGAAACTTTTGATGGTGATAAGGGTGCTAATTTGAATGTGAAGGTCGAATATGTGTTCCACCTAGTGATGAATTGAAAGAAAGGAATTGTGAAGAGTACTCATAGTTTAGGGTACTGATTTACTTAGGGGAGACGAAAATGTACCCTAAGTTACGGCCCAAAGAATTTTGGTGGCCTAGCATGAAGAGAGATATATATAAAAGTTTGTATCCCGATGTTTGACCTGCTAACAGGTTAAAGTGGATCATAAGATCGTCAGATAGTGGCAACCACTCTTGCACCTGAGTGGGAGTGGGAACACATTATGATGAATTTTGGTGTCAAGGTTACCACAAACAACTAAGAGAGATACACCTATCTGGGTTGTAGTGGGTAAGTTGACTAAGACGTCACGATTTATTTTACCCGGGAAGAAATTTTTCTGAACGACTTGCCCAAACTTATGTTAAGCAAGTGGTTAGTTGTTATGGAGTTTCAGTAACTACTGTGTTCGATAGAGATGCAAGGTTCATCTTTAAAGTTTGGAAAAGTTTTCAATAAGAAATGAAAACAAAGTTGACCATGAGGACGGCCTTTTACCTCAGACAGGTGGCCGATTAAGATGTATGATATGAATACTGGGAGAGTGTTGAGGGCCTACATTAATTATTTTGGCATAGCATGGGGTAAACAGTTACCCTTAGTCGACTTTTCCTATAAAAATGGTTATCGATCGAGTAAAGAAAAATAGCTCTTTTTAAAGTGTTGTATGGTCGGAAATGTCACACACCTATCCGTAGAATGTGGTTAGAGTCGAGACTGTTTCGCACGAGACTGTGCAAAGAAACTAAAGACAAGGTAAGGTTTATTCAAGAAAGAGTTCTTGCTGCGCAGAAAGGTTATGTTGACAAGGAGCATAGAATGTTGGAGTTAAAGTACGTGACCTAGTAATATTTATAAGTGTCACTGTGAAAAGGAATCATGTGACTCAGAGAGTAGAGAATGTTAAGTATGAAGTTCATCGGACCGTCTTAAATCATGTATAGGATTGAGAAGATAGCATCAAACTCGATCTACGTTCAGAATTGAGTTAATTGCGTAACGTGTGTCACGTGTCAATGTTGAGGAAGTATGATCCCAATTCTATGCATGGGATCTAATTGGAACCAGTTGAATTTCGAGATAATATCTCGTATTATGAGGCACCGACGAAGATGGCCGATAAGAAAGAACAGGCTTTTCATGAATGTTTGTGGCCAAAGTTGATTGGGTAAAAGCATGCGGTCAAGGAAGTTACTTGAAACCCGAGGCGCTAATGCGGTAATAATGTCCGCACCAAGTTATAGAATAAAGTTTGTCCCTATTTCGAGGACGAAATTTATTTAAGGGGGGGAGGGTGTGATACTCTGAAAAATATCGAAAATTAATCTAACCGTAAGTTTGATTAATTAGGGGATGCTATTTTTTATTAAGTAGCAATATGTTGGTGATGATTAAGTATTAGGGAGCTAAATAGGGGGGTTAGTGTGATTTTGGGGGTTAACATGTAATTTTTAAAAGTTAAGGGGCAAAAATATAATTTTTGAAAATGTGATGAACGGGATGCATATCTTTATTAAGTAGCATCCTTTTGATGATAATGAGGTGTTAGGGGGCTACATGGAGCGTTAGGGTGATTTTGGGGTCAAATTGTAATATTTCAAAATTGTGGGATCAAAGTGCAATTATGCGAAAGTTGAGGGGTTGAATTGTAATTTTGAAAACATGGTGATTAGTGAAAAAAAAAATGTGTCACGTGGTGGGGAAGAACTTGGGAGAGATGGACACCTCCTACTTTAAAGGGGGGTGACTAATTGATTTATATTATAAAATATGGTTTATGTGGAATAAATAGGAAAGGAAAAATTAAAAGAGGAGGGGGAAACAGAGCTCGAAAGAAGGAGAAGTAAATGGAGAAAGGAAGAAAAACAGGGGAGAAAGAAGAAAAGAAGAGGAAAAAGGAAGAAAGGAAAAGGGTAATCTCTCTATCTCTCTCAATTAAATTGTTAGGGTTCAATTGATAATGGTATATGCGGGCTGTACCCAGCTGTGTGCATGAGTGTTGATGTGTGCACAGATGTATACAGGTGGTTGTGAGGGAAAAAGGGAGGGGGAGCAGCCATGGTGGCTGCTAGGAGAAGGGGGTATGCTGTGTGAGTGTGTGTGCAGGGGTGTGCGCGTAAGCGTGTGACTGCTGCTGGTGCTGTTATGCAGCTGTTGTGCTGCTGTTTTGCAGCTATTTTGCTGCTGTTATGCAGCTGCTGGGCTGCTGTTTTGCACCGTTATGCAGCTGTTTGCAGCTGCTATGCAGCTGCTGTTTTGCGACCGTTATGCAGCTGTTTCGCTGCTGTTATGCAGCTGCTGTTTCGCAGCTGTTATGCTGCTGTTTTTCAGCTGCTGTTATGCTGCAGTTATGCAGCATATAAACCAGTGGGTAGCAGGTGTCCGTTGTGTGCGAACTGTAACTCTGTGTGTTCTTGGTTGTTGGGTGTTCGGGTGTGTGTGGTGTGTGGGAATTGGATGTTTAAGTTCGTATTATAATGTAATTAAAGTGTTAGAATGGGGTTTTAATGATGTGGAATGGATTGAAGATGAATTAGTTAGTGGCTATGGAGTGGATGTGGGATGAACACCACGGCTGAAGGAAGGAGAAAGTGTGTGTGGAAAAAGGTGCGGTAGTGTGTGCCTTTGATTTAAATAGTGACTGTAATTGTCACTAAAGATAGAAATTTTTAGGCAGTTTCCTCACGAATTTTTATAAATGATTCAGAACATAATTGAACAAAATACCGAACTGTAACCCCAGTTATTTTTGAAAGATTTACATTGTGGAAAAATTTCAGATTTTTCCGAAGTCAGGAAGAGGGTGAACGGGCGCGAGAAGTTTGGAACTTTATGATGAGATTTAAAATATCAAACTAGCGCAGTTTTGTGTGAAAATTTTATGGGGACCTTAAGATGCTATGAAGTTCCATTTACCAAAATTTTGGGTCATTCGGAAGTCGTTAGCTATTTTTGGCCGAACGGGCTTTTAAGCGCTCGGTCCGGACACCGGTTCGGGATTTTTGGGCGAAAATTTTGTAAAATACTTTTTAGCTCAAGAATGAATGCGGGAGGTTTAAAATATCATTGTAAAGTGGTTTTGAGATTTTTATGGTGCCGGGAACCCTCAGGGGGCATTTTGGTAATTTGCCACCCAAAGAGGGGTATTTTGGTAAATTTTTCGATAAAGTTTTTCATGGGACTTTATAGTTCAGAAAGGATTGTAAAACACCTAAAAGGTTGTTTTGAAGCTGATTCGGGGCGTTGCGGTGATAGTGAACCCCGGGGGCATTTTGGTAATTTGCCGTCAGAGGGGTATTTTGGTAAATTTTTTCTATAAAATGCTTCAAAAGACTTGTTAGTCCGGAAAGGGATGTAAGACAGTTGAAAAGTTGTTTTAAAGTAGTTTTGAGACGTTTGTTGGGGCGATGGGCGCCAGGGGGTGTTTTGGTAATTTTCCCTTTAAAATTTTTTGAGGGAATATTTGATCTATAAATGATGCAGTACATCTAAAAAGTAGTTTTAAAGCGGTTTTGGGGTGTTGGTGATGTAGCGGCCATCAGGGGTACTATGGTAATTTGCCATGTTGGCGCTACATTTTTTAGGACGCACATAATTTAGCGTTCGGAGGGGTGGGAAGCAAGGAATAGTGGTAGTATGTCCAAAATGAGGGTTGTTATCGATAATAAGTCGATAAGGCTAGATTAAGGCTCCAATTATCGGATCGAATTAACTAGCTATCGTAAGATGCTATGAACGGTTAAGGGGGAATGAGTAGAATAAGGAGTGCGTATATGATGAATGATGACTAACGAGCATGATATGATTTGACTAGGTGATGCAGCTCGTTGCGATCAGAGATTGCGAGTTGCTTCGGCTATAAGCCAAGCAGGTAAGGACAATGCGGTTCGATATGCTAATTCATTGTTCGATTAGCATGCCATGTTGATGACGTGTTGTTGCATTCTTGCCATTATGATTGAGCACCGGTAGTTATTGTGACCTGTATCTGCATATTTGAATTGTGCTGTTGAGGACTTAGGATAGAATAATTCCTTTAGTCCGCCTTGTTGATAGAATTTAATCAGGATGATGTGTCTCCTTGTATGCTATGGTTCGATTTGATTAGCATACCTAAAGTTGATGATGATGTTGCGTAGGGGTTATCGTGTGACTGTTGTGAGTTGTCGGCGGCTATTGATAGCCGATATCTGTTCTCTTTGAGAACACCATTGAGGACTTGCGGTAATCTTCTCCCGAGTCCGTCCTATCGTTGATGTTGTTGAGGTCGTTGCGTGTTGTTGTGAAATGTTGGTATTTATTGATAACCGACATTTCTCTTATGTAAGAACGTTGTTGAGGGCTTGCGGTAATCTTCTCCCAAGTCCACCATGTTGATGATGTTACGTTGAACTCTTGTTGTTAGGTCTGAACACCGGTCAATCTTCTGATATGGTATTCCTTGTTCAGCTGTGTTGTTGGAGACATAAGGTGGAATAAATTTTCCCTTAGTCCGCCCCGTTGATAATGTCTTGTTGCTTGGCTGTAACGTGATTAGGGAAAGCACTCTAAATGAGTTCCCTGCTTGTTGACAATGTCTCTTTTATTTACTTGAAACTGAGATGAACATCCCGTAAAATGGGACATCAATATGAGGAGGATGGCCTGTGAAACATGATCACTGGCAAAGAGGATGTAGGGCGCGCGAGTCGAGTCTGTCATGTCTGGTCGAGTCTAGTCTGTCGTGTCTGAGTTGCATTGCATTTGATTTTATTTTGATGTTAATGATGTTAATGACTTGTATTTCGTTGATGTTTATCTTTCAATTTCCTGTTTTAGTATTCACTTGCATAGTCAGTCAGTCAGTCCAGTCCAAGAGGAGGTGGCAGTAATGCTGTTCTTTTGGGCCTTAAAGCCGCTCAGTCTAACGAAAGAAAATTTATCGTTTGACAATTATGCTGATGTCGAAAATTTATTGACTACTCTTGATTCATTGCTATCGTTGAGATGCTTATTATTCCTCCGAGTCTTTTGAATCATTTGTACACAATATTCCTCGTGTTGTCTTTACTGGGCGATTTGCGCTCATTCCTTATGTTGTATTGTGCAGGCTATAAGGTTGATAAAAGAGAACCCTCTAGAGAAGGGAAGAGAAACAAGCTAGAAGAGTTAAGCAAGGGGATAAGTTGTATGAGGTAAGACAAGCTGGAAATGGTGAGATAAAGTTTGAACTGCGAGATAGGTTGATAAGGGTTACACGACTACAGTCGTATATTAGGTTGTAACGATTTGTGTGTTTAGAGATTTGAAAGTCTTCTGCTGTAGTATGATGTATGTTTGTAAGGAAAATTTTTGTAAGGACGCATTTTGGAGCGTCTATTCATGATGTATGAGTAAGAGGATGTAGTTGCTCTGTATTTCAACACAGGGTTTTAATGTAATTATGGTCGATAACTCAACCTGGTGATGTCACCTGGGTTGAGGGTGTCGCTGAGGTCTGGCCCTCCTACTATACTTGACCTCCACGCCAGGTCCATAGGGGCTTTACTTGCTCAAGAGGTGGATGGGGTGGAGCGTCCCATTTAATTTATTATCTCAGTCGGTCAATCAGTGGGCCCGAAGCCAATTACTCTGAGCTTGAGAAGCACTGCTTAAATTTGGTTTACGCCTCACAGAAATTCAGACATTACTTCTTGGCACATCAGACACTCATCACCAAAGCTGATCCATTCTGCTACATGCTTACACGTCCCGCCCTGTCTAGTCGACTCACCCGTTGGTTGTTGCTATTGGCCGAGTTTGGCTTATCTATCAAGAATCCTATAGCTCTACGGAGCCAAGCACTTGCAGACCTCTTAGCCTTTTTTCCACGCCAACAATATGAGCCGACCTCGAACCAATTGCCTGGGAAGGAGACGACCTTTATCACCGACATCCATGAATTGTGGACGCTTGAATTCGACGGTTCATCCACTAGCAAAGGCCCCAATGGAACACCCCTACGGCAAGGGGGTGCCGGTATAGTCCTCGAAAATCCCGGTGGTGTTACCACCTCCCTATCCTTCAAGCTCGCATTCCCAGTGTCTAACAACGAAGCTGATATGAGGCGCTTGTCATTGGCCTCATGCTTGCCGTCAGTATGGGGCTAAGGCATTGTGTGTGAAAGGAGACTCAAATTTGATCATGAAGTAGGCTGACGGAGAGTTTGCAGTCAAGGAACCAGCCTTGGCACCTTATCGTGACTTGGTGCAACACTTGGAAGGAAGACTTGGCCATATCCAGTATGAACATCACAACAGGTGCCACAACAGACATGCGGACGTAGCAGCTGGAGGTTGAGGGTGAACAGCGAATGCTAATCATCATCAAGAGAACAGAACAATGCACAACATTGAGCCTAGTCTCGAAGGACACTACTGCAAACGATTGGAGGCAGCCAATCATTGACCAACTTAAGATGCCATCTCTTGCTCATGCCACTACTCTTACAGAATTTTTAATGTTGGGAGATGTCTTGTATAGATGGTGTCCCGGAGGCACTCTAGCTAGGTGTTTGGCCTTGGAAGAGGCAAAGCACAAATTACGGCTTGGCCATCAAAAGTGTTGTAGCCTCGACGGTCCCCCTCTATACCGTCGCCTCCAGCGTATGGGCCTCTATTGGCCATCCATGGCCAAGGATGCCTTAGATCCAAAGGGACTGTCCTGAGTGCTTGTATGCACCAGACAATGCGGAAGCTCTTGTCATTGACGTCAAAGGTGACTGGCGTCAGCCGCTCATCCAATACCTATCCTACGAGATCCTACCACCTGAATGTAACTCAGCACGATCCATCAAACGCAAGTCAGTTAAGTATTTCATGATGGAAGGCGAGTTGTTTTGCAAGGGCTTTTCGGGACACACCCTGGGATGCTTGCAAAGTGCCCAAGTAGTCGAGGTGATTAATGAAGTACACAATGGTGATTGCGGTGAGCATCAAGGCTCTCAGGAGCTGTATGCAGAATTGCTAAGGTTGGGGTACTACTGGCCAACTATGGAATCTGACGCGATCTCTCACGTCCGACACTGTCAACCCTGCCAGAGACACGCTGATAGAATGCACACACCGGTGTCCAACCTCCGTATGATCTTGGCCCCTTGGCCATTTCACTCTTGGGCTCTCGACCTCATAGGCCCCATCCACCCAACATCATGGGGTCACGCTTGGATTATGGTGGCAACGGAACGTTTCACGAAGTGGGTCAAAGCCATACCTCTGCGACGAGCCACGGGAGGCGTCATTGCCAACTTCTTGCGCGACCACACCGTTTGTCACTTTGGTATCCCCGGTGCATCATATCTGACAACGGCATGCCATTCATCAACACGGATGTCCGAGCTTTCATGGAAGGATACAACATCAACCACGCTACATCCACGCCTTACTACCCAGAAGGAAATGGTCAAGCTGAAGCTTCTAACAAGACTCTACTATGGGTATTATCACGAATGGTCCATGATGCGAGTGGTTCATGGTTTGAAAAGCTAAGCCTTGTACTTTGGGCTTATCGAACCTCCAAGCACACAGCAACAAAGGCCACACCCTTTTCCCTTGTCTGCGGGGACGAGTGTGTGGTACCAGCCGAGATTACGGTCGGGTCAGCCAGACTCTCCCAAAGCAGTGGCCTTGGGGAGGAAGAAACCAGAATGACCACCCTTGAAGGACTTGATGAAAAGAGAGCCAATGCCTTGTGTTGTATGAAGAAGTACCACGAACAACTCACTAGTACCCTTGAACATCACAGGCGACCATGGAATGTCCTCTCACTCAGCCAATAAACCCGGAACGTACCGGGGCGACATCACCAAAGCAACCTCGAAGCCCGCGCATGGATATACGGTGAAGGGACCATGGAGCCATCACACATCGATGCAGAGCTCCAAGGCGCCGAAAACACGTCAGCAGACACCCGTCGCGCCAGCTCCCTCCACAGCCCCTCGGGAGGACACCCGGGCACCGCACCCTTCGCGGTCAGTAACACGTTGCTACGACTCGACGTCTGATGAAAGCTCCTCATACCATCATCATAGAAACCCAAGGGCACACCTGACGCATCGGTCGACACTGATACGTCCTCATCATCGTCATCAAGCCCGTCACCCCGCAGCAACTGTGTATGCCCACTTGCCCCACCACGACAGCGTGCACTTTGCTTTGACCTTGATTTTTTTCACGATCCATCATCCATCGCCCCGTTGGCCTCGGCATGGTCAGCATAGACCCTTGCGGCCTCGGCCCTGTCGCCCATGGCCTCGGCCCCCGGGGCCTTGGCCTCCTTCCCTTCTTCTTCTTCTCCTTTCTTCCCTCTCTTCCTCCATTTTTCTTTCCCTTACTTCCTCCCTCCTCTTCCACCTCTTCCCCCATAGCTCTTACCTTCATGCATCCTTCTTGCTTCTTGGGTGGTCCTTAACCTCATGTATCTTCAAGCCTTCCTCTTCTCCTTCTTCTCTTCTCTCTTCTCTCTTTTTTTCTTCTAAGTGTAAATCTCCCTCTCTTTCCCTAAAGGCTTGAAATTTCAAGACTTCCCAACTCCCCCTTCTTCTCCCACAAGTCTTAACATTTCCCGCTAAAACTTCCCATTCTTTCTTTCATGCAAAATTCAACCTCAAATTTTCCCCCCAAAACTCTCAACAACTCTTTTTTTAAAAACCGCTACCCATTCTTGCGCTATCTTTGTTCAAATTAACGCTACAACTTTTACGTAATTAATTTTACCACTAATATTTTTTTCTTTTTTTCTTCTTTCGAAGAAACCCACTTCCGGATAAATTCTTTTTTTCGCGCTACCTTTCTTTTCATGCCAACACTAACGGATACGCATACTCCTTTTTTCGTCGCTCTGGTTTTTCTCGCTCGATCCCGCTATTACTTTATTTGCACTAACGTTTTGTTGCAAAAAAATTTTCAAACTCACAAATTTCACGGAAACCTATGCTCCATTGGGTTTTTCGGTACAATGATGACCGTTCCTCAAGATTAGACCCAGGCAATTTTTTTTTCGAGAAACGACGCTTATGCGTGCGGCGCCCGCTCGGGTCGACCCTCGCGCCCACCACACGCAGGGGGCTTATGTTTCCAACCTATTCTGGTCGGACCCAATGGCCCACTGGGGGCCTCGCTTCGTGTAGACACATCAACATAGTGAACGATTAAATTTCCAGCGTATCGAACCGGTTAGCGCGTGCACGTGTTTTTTTCTCACTTCACGCGCTTTGTGCGTGACTTAGGCGTAATTTATTTCACATTAGAGTAACTCATGAGAGAGCCACCATCACGCCGAGATCATCTGCACTCCTTTTCGTCAAAAACATCAACCGATGGAGCAATCGAAGCGACAGGGTCAGGGGCAAAGGCCTTGCCAACCCCATGGGGTCGGCCTCGGCCTCCCCCAAGGCCATGGAGTTGGCCTCGCCCAAGGCCATGGAGTTGGCCTCGGTCTCCATGGGGGGTTGACCTTGGCCTTCCCCCGGTGGTTTCACTTTTCGCGTAGAGTCCTTTTCGCGCTTTTCTCGCCTCGTACACTTCGTATGTGACTTTGGCACCTTGTCCGTCATGTGGGTATGATTCACTTCGACACGCTCATTGGAACGCAACTTCCACATTCGTCTTTTCCTATCAAAACACCAACCGTCGGCACGCCCAAAGTTCACCAAAAGAAGAAAGGTGGCCTTGGCCTTGGCCACCCCTAGAGTCGACCTCGGCCTCCCCAGGGGGTCGGCCTCGACCTTCCTCCAAAACCCCCGGCTTTGCCCCTTTTTGGGCTCATTGTTCCGAACCATGTTTTGTGCACGCATAAAGCTTATTAACACATACATAACAACCTCGTGACATCCGTCATCCGATGTCCGCAACCGTGCATCGCTTTCGTGACGTCCGTTGCTCAAAGTCACGCGCTACCGCCAAATGACCCGTCGCTGACAAACCCCATGTCACCATCCTCAACTTTATCATCACTACATATTGCACTAATTATTTTGGTATAACAGGCACACTCAACTCATGTCTCGTCCCCGGGACACCCGATGCGTGCCCATGCACTATCCCCGCACCCGTGTGCCATTCTTATCATGCGTGCCCCATGGCACCAAGTATTGCTTTACGATGTTCGTCGCCGCGCCCGTGCGCCAATCTCATCATGCGTGCCCCCGGCACCAAGTATTCCGCCAGTGTACCATTCTCATCATGCGTACCCCCGGTACCAAGTATTGCTCCGTAACATTCGTCACCACGCCCGTGTGCCATTCTCATCATGCGTGCCCCCGACACCAAGTATTGCTCCGCGACATTCGTCACCGTGCCCCTACGCTATTCTCGTCATGCGTCCCCCGGCATCAAGTATTGCGCCACGACGTTCATCGCCATGCCCATGCGCCATTCTCGTCATGCGTCCCCCGGCACCAAGTATTGCTCTGCGATGCCCGTCGCCGCACCCATGCGCCACAATCATGATACAGGCCTTCGCGCATCACACTTATTCACCACACCATACGCCCCCGCCACGGACGTGGAACTTTCTTCGACCCACTCTCCAGAGTGTGCAGCATTCTGGGGGGCTCAGTTCGTAGTGCTCTGGCATGAGGAGCCCTTGTAGCAGGATGGGCTCGTTACCACAAAGCCATCGCCATCACAATCATGGGGGGCTCCGTTCGTAGTGCTCCGGTATGAGCACCCTTCGCAGCGGGATGGACTCGTTACAACAAAGTCATTGCCGTCATGGGATGGGCTCACAACCTTAAAGCCATCGCTGGCACAATCAACTACGGGATGGGCTCATAATCTTAAAGCCATCACCAGCACAATCAACTACGGGATAGGCTCACAACCTTAAAGCCATCGTCGGCACAATCAATTACGGGATGGGCTCAGAACCTTAAAGCCATCGCCGGCACAATCAACAGCAGGATGGGCTCATAACCGTGAAGCCATCGCCGTCACAGTCATGGGGGGCTCTGGCACGAGGACCCCTCACCACGGACCCTGAGCACTGAGCTGCAAGCATGTCCACTCATGTTACCATTGATTGTCAACACCACCAGTGCAATGACCCCCGGGTCACTTCGAGACGGGAGCAGGTCCTTGGAGGGCATGGCGCCTAGTCCGCCTGATAGTTGGCTATAGGGGCAACCCTCACCACTGTCAGGTTCTCCGCGCGTCTCTTGACGCACTTCGTGGGATTCAGTAAGGGCTTGGATTGGTGGCTGGAGCAACGGGCTTACTCTGATCATGCCGTCATAGTGTGGTCAGTCTTCTCAGACAGGTAGAGCGACGCTATGCGAGGTAAGCAACGCAAATTTGGGAACTGACAGTCCAATGGAGAACCGGTATTTTGAGACCCCTGGTGACGTGTCACTCCCAGGGGATGACATGTGGCATTTTATGACATAAGCATACTGTTTCCTATAAATAGTGAACTTTACAACTCAAAAACGGGACTTTTTTTCTCATTCTTACAAAAACTATTTTCTGACTCTAGAATTTGGGAGTTCTTGGGTTCTAGTGAGAGAAACGTAACTTTAGGCCGTAACATTGGACCCCGACTAGGACCCTGACTTAGACTGTCGACTGTCGGCCCTGTTCGTCTCGGCCTCGTCTCCACAGCACTGCCACTCCTCAAGGCCTGTTTGAGAAGCCTTGCTCTCAGCCCTTACACCTCCCTGTTGTCTGTCACTTCGTATACTTGGAAGCTGACACGGACTGCAGCCTTTGTGGCACCTCCACGTAGGCGCGAACCCACTTTTCTTGGCATCAATTGTATACAGTAAGGTTATTATAGTAATTCTACACACATGAAGACCATTTTGGTGGTTTAAGTCTGATAGGGGCATTTTGGTAATTTTATGTACGCGGTGGAGGAGATTCATTTTGAGAGTATGTGAGTCCGTATTAAGCTATAATATTGTACTATAAGCTATGTTCTAATGATTCGACATTCTTTTTAGGGTAAAGTTAGACTTTTCAGTTAAGATAATCTAGCTGCGGATCCAGGTAGGATTCTATATGAATCCTGGGTAAGGACTTTCGCCCGAACCCACCCTTATTTTGATAACTTGTACTCGTAAGTACTCATTTGATCTATTTACGGCTAATGTCAAACTCTGAATTGTATACTGATATCAACATGTTATTACCAGAAAATCCTAATGTTAAACCTGAACCAATTATTTGAAAATCTTATGAGGCTCGCCTTTATTGCATGCCGAGCAAATTTGATAATTGTTTGTATCCATTCTTCCAAATTGTTCTGCTTAAATTCGATAACTATTCACAATCATTTTGCTGTTTATTTGTGATTTTCTTCTGGAATTCTGAATGATGACTTGTTTCGGTATGTTATGGTTATTGAAATTCGATTTGATTTTGGTGAATTGAGCTTATGTTAATACTCATTGATATTGTTGATTTTCTGTGTGAACCTGGGTATCTGTTCCAAGGGGTAGGCAGTATAAGGCTGGTCTGAATCCTGTACTAGTACCCAATGAGATTAGTAATTATAATGGTACATCATGCATGTGTAAATCAGTACTTTGCCGGAATGGCATCGCGACTGCCGAGGATCAACGCTAATTTTTTATTTTATCCATTCTATATATTTACTGTTACAGAAATGACTATAAAAGTATTACCTGAAATAATTTCCACTCGGGTTGAAATCCTTTGAGAAATCTTCATTGTATTTTGGAAAGGACTGTCTCGGATGTTCTATGTGCATTTTGAAATCCTTTGAAAAACCATCATCGTATTTTTTAATGATGGATATTCTTTTATTGATCATTCTGAAACCCATCATGATTGTTATTGTTTATTTTTGGTATCTATATCTGATGAATTTTGATCATTTGGAAATCGTTGAGTTTTTGACCGTTTGAAGTATTTTGAAAATTTTTGTTAGTTAGATTCTTTGGAATCGTTTTATAATTCTTTTGTTAGTCTTGGTATGACCTTACTAAGCTCTCAAAAGCTCACCCTTCGTTTGATTCCCTTCTGTAAGTGATGGTTAGCTGTGCAATGCTCGGGAATGGGGTTTAGAGTTTGATTGAGATTCCAATGAGCCCATCACCACAGTATAGTAAGACCCCTGCGTGAGTCGATATTGTTATTCGTTCTTAGGAATTTGAATTGTGAAGGACCTAAGCTATAATAGTTAAGCTAAGCGGTTGTAATCTAGTATTTTAAGAAATCTGAGTTTATGTTGAATTAGATGATTCAGAATGTGTTATTGAACAGATCTGACAGGTTTGATGTGATCCAGTAGGTTAACATTCCGGGAATTTGAGGCGATAGAGCTCTGAATTTTTCAGGGCATTATAAGTTCAGACTCCTCGCTATCATTTCCACCCCTTATCGGCCTCATTTCTCCATTTATACACAACAAATTCAATCCTTTGTCACTTCACTTGCAGTTGCTCAAAAGTTTCTTAATTTTTCTAATCCAGCTCACTGCCTCTATAGGGTCCAATAACCTCCAATAGGCAATCACATTTCGTTTGTTAAGTTCACCCAAGATGCTCTTATCTCAAGGTTATAGTTATGGTTGAACCGGATTTGGTACTCCATGTTGCTATTTGCCAGATTTTAGATTATCAAAGTCAGAATCGGGTTCATAGTGTTCGAAATTACAACCAACAGTTGTAGGTTTTGCTCTCCCCCTATTAGATAGAGATGCCCCCTACAATCATAAAACCTCCATACAGTCCTATTAGTATTTCATCTATCTGGGACCACTAGGCCTCCATACCATCTCCACTACCGGTGGTCCGAATACAGACCATACTGATCGAATGGACACTTATCAGGGTTATTCTGACACATGTGTAAGGAACAACACAATTGCAATCAAGGCAAACTTCTTAACTCTACCATCATCCTACCCCACTCTCATTAACCAGAATACAATTCTACAGCATCGTATTACCTACGCTCTGTGGTTCCATGCCTACAAAATCATATACCTATACTTGGTTCTGTGCCTACAGAATAGTATACTTATAATCTTAATACCACAAGACCGAACTGCTCTAATACCAACTATAACGTGCCCGAAAATCCAAAGCTCCTCCGCCCCAAACTCCCAGAACGTTAACCTACCAGATCACATCAAACCTGTATCCGATATCAACTCAAATTCTTCACATACAGTAACTGTTAGACCCCTCATATTTAAATACTTAAAAAAAGAAAAAAGAAGGAAAAAAAGAAAAAAAAACTAAAATTAGAGAGTTTGGGATGTAATGGGTATTTAAAATTTTTAATTGTTTTAAGAATATAAATATATATCTTTTATGTGTCTGATAGTTACGTACATTCATAGAAGCACACCAAAGTTCAGAAAAGCCTCCAGAGAATCCCTAGGAAGAGCCTTTTGAGAGTTTGATCATTACTTCGAGGTAAGAATTTATTTTTAGGTATCAAATTGAGGTTTGTAATTAGAATCCTTAGGAATTTTTATTATTGTTGGAACCCTAGTTGGAACCTTGGGTTATATGAATTTTTAGGGATTTTGAGACAATTGGATTGAGAAGATCATATTTTGGGTTAAATTGCGCGATCGAAGGTAAGAGTTTACTTTTGATATCTGATTCAGCGTTGGAACGATTATTCATGTAAGGGTTATATTATTTTTTTAAGATCTAAATTAGTGGTTGACCGATTACTCCTATATTTGTGAAAAGATCTCGTCTTCGTCTTCTGTGTGTTGTTTCTGAAATCTGTCAATTAAAAACCACATCATCAAATTCGTTCCGGTATTAACCAGTTAATTGAAGACCATATTTGATGATTGTCCATCGGTAACTGCACATTGAGTTGTCAAGAAATTATTTCCATTGATTGATGCATGGCAGGCTCGAATTTCTCTGATGTTGGCTTTGTTTGTTTGACCCATGCAATTTCAGAACTCGTATTATTGACTCGTCATTAATTGCACAAAACTTTTTGCGTGCCAATTGGCTACATAGCCATTTGTCTCCTGATCTGTTTCTTTTGTAGGCCAATTTTATCGTAGCCTTCCTATTGTATTGGTCTTTTCCAAAGTGTAGACAGAGAGATTTTCTTACTTTATCATGTCCAGTCACGTGGTGTGGTCATTGTCACCAGTCCAACCACATCTTAGACTTACACGTGCCTTGGTCATAAAGTGAATGTCATCATTTGACAAAGTTTTGCCTTTTGCTCTTTATTCACCTCACAACTATTTGTATTTTATAGTTATGGTTAGTGCTATATTTCTATGAATGCTAAAATGACAACAACAAAAAAAGTGATAGCTTTCTTCATTCAAGGCTTTAGTTTAATATTTTCAGATTTCCATCTATTCGAACACTGATATTTTAATGGTTGCCTTGCCTTATTTTTCTTTTGTGCCAGGTTCGTCTATAGTCCCGTATACTCTGTTCCATTTTATTCCTTTTGACATGTTTATTTGTGTATGACTTATGGGTAGCACCAACTAGCGTGCGACGTTGGCCGCTATGTGGGTGCGGCTCATTCCTAATGATGGTCTAGGCAATCTATTGGGGTTTAGTATTTTAAAAATTGAATTAACGTACATGTATTTTAGCAAGCCATGTCACGTGTATGTGACTATAATTTGTTTCTGACTTACTCACATGGATTGAAACGTTGGCTAGCTCAGTGGGATGAGCTAGAGATCACGATCTTATTTTCTGAACCTGGTTTCACGTGTCAGTGATCACATGTGTGACCTTATTCTGAATGGCTCTCTAGTGTCTGTCTCTGTACAAAATATATTTTGGCATTTTGAAATTCTTTTGTGTATCTGTTCTGTTAAATTTTTTTTATGTCGGCAACTTCGTTTTCTCAGACATTTTTTTTATTCCTTCTGATTGGTCCGTTGAGCGACCTTACTGGGCATTTGGCTCACTCCCTTATTGTTTTCCTTTTCGGTGATCAGTAGGTGGGATTGGATTATAGGGTTAGCTGTGTGACCTCGCTAGTGATTTTTATCTCAGAGTTAGTTTTAGTTTTTTTAGATGTAATAATGAAGAGAATTGAATTTGTTTAGAATTTATTTTGGAACTCCGTGTCGGAGTAATTTGGATTATATAAATGCTTTAGGCCACTATGGCATTTATTGATGTATCTTTGGGGTTGATTAGTAGATGCTCTGAATGACCATTTGGGAGAATTTTGATATTTTGAGGTTTTTGACTTTGTTTATTTTGATATTGACGCTCCGAAAATTCGGGGCGTTACAGTTGGTATCAGAGCTTAGGCTTATGATTCTGTAGACTTTAGAAACGTGCACTAGGAAGGTTACTTAATTGACGAGAGTACTACGAAGAAAATCTTTATATTTTTAGTTGAATGGTAGGATAGCTCAGATATGTGAATTCGTTCACGTAGGTATAACTGGTTTGACTTGGCATCAGAGTTCGCAACGAAAGCATGGTGGTCTTGGGTGTGACGCGTTAACTACTTATAGAATTGGCTACCCATTTTTGGCTAAGTCAAAGCGGTATGTTTTGAAGGGTATTCGATGGCATCGATTTTGGTGACAGATTAATAAAAAGATATGGGCAACATATTGCCTTCAAGTGATCACATGGTTTTATTAGTCAAATTTATAGATATTGCATTATTACAATTTTAGTTAGGCCTTACACATTGAGTATGGTCTTGGTAGTCAATGGAATACGGCTAAGAAGATTGAGTTTGATGCTATGTTGAGTAATCACGTGTTTGAAGGATTAAGAGGTTTATGGCCACAAAATATATGACTTAAGAATTTGAGGTTGGCAATAGGATGGGTAATGTATTTGGCTGAGAGCGTACCAATAATGTGCCAGCTTTAGTCACTAGTTAACCTCAATATTCGGTGAAATGTCATTATGAGATCACTGCACTTGTTGCTTTCTATAGGTATAGATTTCAAACATTTACATACTAGTATGAGGCTGGGGAGGTAATGAGCATAGAAGTTAGAAACAAGGGTTTGATCCTATAGAGTACATGTCTCATGAGATGAGAAAATTGCTCTGTACTCTGGTACACCTTTGGCTTGAACTTTGTAGTTTAAAATTTTTAAAACTTTACCCATAGGTGGGTGATTTGATTTGATAAGGTTTGTCTAATTTTTTTAACCGTTACGTTTGAATTTTTCTTCTGAAGGGGATTATTAAGAGAATGAGATCTTTTTAATTGTGGTCTTACAGAGACTTTTGTTTTTATGGATTTAGATGCTCTGTTTATATGTGGTGTTACTAGTGATACGGTGGGTTAATATCTTATTTTAAGAATTTTGATTGTAGCTATGACTTCTAATGCGGGAGCGTATATGACAAGGTAAGGTCCGAGTACTTAGAGCTTAAGTAATGTTTTGGTTGATTGGGTTCTGAAAACCTAAGTTATAATCAAAATCCTATAGTATAGAGAAACATATGAAGTTGCTAAACTGAAATTTTGCATTTTGACAAATATTTTGGACAATTATATATAAGGTCATGAGAACTTCTAAAGTCTGGATGGAGCAGGCTTAAGATGGTAAGGAGAAAAATGATTATAGTTGGCGAAAAGCCCAACTAAGGTTGTCGGATAACATGCAGCATGATAGCTAGATTGAGCTTTTGTAAGCCTGAGGTCGGTACGTTAGAATGTTGAGATTTTAAAAGTTTTTAGAAGGTTATGTGATCTTTTGAAGTTCTGCAAGTGTTAGGACGTAAATGATGACCTCTAAGTTTGGCTTAGCATTAAGGTTTGACATGGGAATTGTGATGTTTAATATTCGTCGATGATACATTTTGGTATAGAGGTTAAGCACTGCTCTGCTATTATGTTGGTTGTATGGGAGTTGCGTAACAAAAGCCTAATGCCTAGACGTTATAACTATTGTGAAATTCAAGGCCAAATTATTTGAACTGGAGGGGATTGTAATGGCCGAGATCTCAAATTGGGTTTGTGGTGAATTTGTAATTACTTGAATTTTAGTGACCATTGTTTGTTGGGTGAAACTCTTTCGTTTAGCGATAATTAACGATATAAATGGAGATACGGTTGCATTATCGTGAAGGTTTAAGTTAGATATATCTTTCAAGCACGCTGATTCATTGAAACCGAGACATGATTTTTGGATCTCACGTATATCTACAATCCTTTTGCACACCCTTTGGATTGAACACTTGAAATTATTTTCGGTAAATGTTGACATATGTATTACATTAATAGAATAGAGGCACATTAGCAATTGTTGTTCAAGTTAGGTGTGCTATGCTGAATCTTAAAATGATATGAGTCATGGGTTATTCCGATGTTAAAAACCAGGTTGTGTCCAAATATATGGATATAAGGTAAGTTATTGGCTATATTTAAGTTGATGTGCCATTACAAACTTGTTTATTATATAAGGTATTTCTAGCTTATAGTGGATATGGCAAGGGTGACTAGAAAACTCACGAGTTTAATTTGTTCAGATAATTGTCATAATATTAGCAGTATGACTTGAATGGGAATTGTAACGTCTGAATATTCGTGGGACATAACTTTCGGTGTGGAGTTTAGGCAGTGTATTGACACAATTTGGTTGCTACTAGAGTTACATAGTGAACCGTTGGACATTATCAATGCTGTGAAATTTGGAGATGACTTTCAAGGGGAGAAGGATGTAATATCCCATTCCCAAATTAAGATTAAAGCTAACTATTATAAATTTACTTGGACTTTAGTGACAGTTTAATGGTACAAATGGAGAAAAGGTAAATTGTAGAGATGGCGTTTACAGTGTAGTAGAGCTTCTGATTTAACAGTTTTGATGTTTGAGGTATTTACGGATGGAGGTGCAGTACTTCATTTTACTGGGATGAGGTAGAAGAGAGATGGTTGTTGGGTTCAGAGTTAGTACAGTTAACTACTCAAAAAGTTGATTTGATTTGGGAACGTCTTAAAGTAGCTCAGGATAGACAGTGCAGCTATACATCTCACAGTCGTCGAGAACTTGAGTTTGAGGGAGGTGATCATGTATTTTTTAAGAGTTTCGCCTTGGAAGGGGGTGATGCGTTTTGGTAAGAAAGGTAAGCTCAGCCCTAGGTTGGTTGGGCCATTAGAGGTTTTAGAGAGGATCAATCCGGTGGCTTACAGAGTTGCATTGCGCCAGAGCTTTCACACGTTCATAACATTTTTCAAGTTTCGAATATGAGGAAGTATGTTTATGATCTGACGCACATTGTGTCATATGAGCCTTTAGCAGTGCAGGACATGAGGACCTTTCTTATGAAGAGCAACCAGTTGAGATTGTTGACCATCGTGATCAGGTGTTAAGGATGAAAGTCATTTCCTTAGTTAAGGTTTTATGGCAGAACCATGAAATTGAGGAGGCTACTTGGGAATCTGAAGAATATGTGTTGTAATACCCCGAAAAATTTTCTTTTCCTTATGCAAAAATTGTATATTTTTGAATAAATAAGTTTGTGGTCTTTTGTGAAAACTAAGAAAATGAATTGGGATTATTTTTGAAATTTTGATCAGATGAACAGTAACTTTTAGTTGAATTTAAAAGGTATGAGTCGACTAAAAGTGTTTCGGTCGACTAAAAAGTATTTAAATTGTGTAAAAATAGTTTTCTTGAGTTTTAGTCGAATTTAAAGGTTTTAGTCGACTAAAAGAGTGTTTTCAGTCGACTAAAAGTTTTAGTCGATGAACAGTATTTTTGAATAGTAGCTATGAACAGTACTTTTGAACAGTACTTTTAGTCGAATTTAAAGGTTTTCAGTCGACTAAAAGAGTGTTTTCAGTCGACTAAAAGTTTTAGTCGATGAACAGTAACATGAACAATACTATGAATAGTGTTTTGAACAGTAACTATGAACAGTGTTTTGAACAGTACTTTTAGTCGACTGAAATGTACTTTCAGTCGACTAAAATGTTGTTTTCGGTCGACTGAAAGTTGTTTTCGGTCGACTTAAAGGTTTAAAATTTTGTCGCCTATAAGTAGTGTTTTAATTCATTCCTAACCCCTTTTTTTGGGAGTCTTCTGTTTCTTTTCCTCTCCTTTGCACGAGAAAGAGAGAGAGAGAGAAAGGGAGAGAAGATAGAGAGAATAGAAGCCTTGGAAAGCTCTTTTGGCGCTAGAGTGGTGCTTTGAGGTTTTCTTTTGGTCGGAAGCTTGTTTGAGGTAAGGGTTTGAACGTTCTTGCTGTGGTAAAGGTTTGTAACGTTTTTGCTATGGTATGGGTTGCTTTGTTAAATCTGAAAAAGAGTTGTTGGAATTGATTAATCTTGTTTTGTAAGGGATTCTACCTTTTGATTTTGGCTTGGGTTTCCTTCTTTAAATTGGGAAAAATATTGGATTTTGATCAAGCTTGTTGTGAAAAGGATTTTATCATTGTTTTTGGTATGGGAAAGGTGTCTTTCGGAATCCGAAGGTTTATGCTTCGTCAATTTCGGTTCATCTATATTTGTTTGCATTTGATTTGTCCCACTTTTGCCCTCTTTTGAGAACAATGTTTACCGCTTTTCGTTTGTGCCTGATGATGCACATCATTGAATTCGTTTATTTGTGATCGTCAATTTAAGATTGATACTGACTATGTTAAAAAACTCTCGAAAATAGAGAGGGTCCTATGGACACATGTTTGTTATACTAGAGAGCCGAAGCCTCCTAGTATGCTCCGGAGCACACGTTTGATGTTTGTTGTTTGATGTTTGGTTCGACATTTGGGTCTTATGACCACCATAGTCATCGTATGTTTGTAGCGTACCCGACATATAATTGAAATATGTTTTGGGTTAAACACTTAATGACGTTTGCTTTGGTATTTGGCAGTAAGATATGATTGCATTTTTATACCTTCGGGCTTGTATTTGATTTGGGTTCTTTGGACCACCTTGTGAACATTTCATATATTTGATTCGCCTTATTACGTTGTAGTCAATTGCTATATATGTTTGTCAAATATTTGATTTTGTTTTGGACTACGAATCATCGTATTTGCTTCCCATTTGTTTTCCACTTACTGGGCTATTCGAGCTCATCCCTCCTATTCATTTGTTTTGTCCTTTACCACAGGTATCGGACGTGATTTTGGGCGTGACATGTTTGGGGGAAATTAGAGCATTTAGTTTTGTTAGTATCTTTAAGCAATGTAAATCATTTGAGGACTCTACCTGGAAGTGGGATAGTTGGTTATGAGACTTGAAAATTGTATCGAATAGTAGATTCTTGGTCATATTAGTTGGTTTTAGTAGATTTTGATGAGAAAGATTGTTAGTTAAGTTTTTGAAAGGATTGTATTTAAACTCTTGGATCTTTTGAGATGAGTAAGATCGAGATTAGATAATGGTGTTTGTGGCATCGTAAATGCTTTGTTATACATTTATAATGGTTATGTCATCGACGTGTTTGGGTCTTGCTTTAAAGACATGTATGGACCCTGAAGTTAGAATATTGATCTTATGAGCAAAATTTGATAATGAAATTCTTTTGGAGACCTTTACCCCGATATGGGTGCTTTGATATAATTAATTCTTGTGTAATTTGTTTCACCGCTGCGTTTGGTAATTATTTTTGTAAAGGAATACTCAGTGGAATTATTTTGGTGAACAGATTATCTTAGACTTTTGGTTGTGGAGATATTTCATCTTAAAGGGCTTAGTTGCTCTGCCTATACCGTTATCTTTAGAATTGTAATGATATATAATGAAGTTTGACGGTAGTCGCTGCCTCTCGTTTTCGGGGCGTGACATGTGCGACATACTTATCCGCAACTTTTTGGCACCTCAATACATTTTGATTACGAGAACGGAATTTTTATTTAGTGGGGGAGGATGTTAGACCCCGCATATTTAAATACTTAAAAAATAAAAAAAGAATAAAGAAAATAAAATAAAATAAAATTAGAGAGTTTGGGACGTAATGGGTATTTTAAAATTTTAATTGTTTTAAGAATATAAATATACATATATATATATATATATATATATATTTTATGTCTGATAGTTACGTACATTCATAGGAGCACACAAAAGTTTAGAAAAGTCTCCAGAGAATCCCTAGAAATAGCCTTTTGAGAGTTTGATAATTAATTCGAGGTAAGAATTTATTTTTAGGTATCGAATTGAGGTTTGTAATTGGAATCCTTAAGAATTTTTATTATTGTTGGAACTCTAATTGGAACCTTGGGTTATATAAATTTTTAGGGCTTTTGATACAATTGGATTGAGAAGATCAGATTTTGGGTTAAATTGCGCGATCGAAGGTAAGAGTTTACTTTTGATATCTGATTCAGCATTGGACCGATTATTCATGTAAGGGTTATATTATTTTTTTAAGATCTAAATCAGTGGTTGACCGATTACTCCTATATTTGCGAAAAGATCTCATCCTCGTCTTCTGTGTGTTGTTTCTGAAATCTATCAATAAAAAACCACAGCATCTAATTCCTTCCTGTATTAACCAGTTAATTGAAGACCATATTTGATGACTGTCCATCGGTAACTGCACATTGAGTTGTCAAGAAATTATTTCCGTTGATTAATGCACGGCAGGCTCGAATTTCTCTGATGTTGGCTTTGTTTGTTTGACCCATGCAATTTCAGTACTCGTATTACAGACTCGTCATTAATTGCTTAAAACTTTTTGAGTGCCAATTGGCTACATAGCCATTTGTCTCCTTATCTGTTTCAATTGTAGGCCAATTTTATCGTAGCCTTCCTATTGTATTGGTCTTTTCCAAAGTGTAGACAGAGAGCTTTTCTTGCTGTATCATGTCCAGTCACGTGGTGTGGTCATTCTTGTTATTGTCTTGTTAAACAAATTTAGCCACAAATTTAGTCACCAGGCCAACCACATCTAAGACTTACACGTGCCTTGGTCATAAAGTGAATGTCATCATTTGACAAAGTTTAGCCTCCTGCTCTTTATTGACCTCGCCACTATATGTATTTTATAGTTATGGTTAGTGCTATATTTCTATGAATGCTAAAATGACAAAAAAAAAAGTGGGAGCTTTCTTCATTCAAGGCTTTAGTTTAATATTTTCAGATTTCCATCGATTCGAACACTGGTATTTTAATGGTTGCCTTGCCTTATTTTATTCCTTTTGACATGTTTATTTGTGTATGACTTATGGGTAGCACCAACTAGCGTGCGACATCGGCCGCTATGTGGGTGCGGCTCATTCCTAATGATGGTCTAGGCAATCTATTCGGGTTTGGTATTTTAAAAATTGAATTAACGTACATGTATTTTCGCGAGCCATGTCACGTGTATGTGACTATAATTTGTTTCTGACTTACTCAAGTGGATTGAAACGTGGGCTAGCTCAGTGGGATGAGTTAGAGATCGCGATCTTATTTTCTTAACCTGGTTTCACGTGTCAGTGATCACATGTGTGACCTTATTCTGAATGGGGCTCTGGTGTCTGTCTCTGTACAAAATATATTTTGGCATTTCGAAATTCTTTTGTATATCTGTTCCGTTAAAAATTTTGTATGTCCGCAACTTCGTTTTCTCAGACATTTTTTTATTCCTTCTGATTGGTCCGTTGAGCGACCTTACTGGGCATTTGGCTCACTCACTTAATGTTTTCCTTTTAGGCGATCAGTAGGTGGGATTGGATTACAGGGTTAGCTGTGTGACTGAGAGCTAGTGATTTTTATCTCAGAGTCATTATTAGTTTTTTTAGATGTAATAATTAAGAGAATTGAATTTGTTTAGAATTTATTTTGGAACTCCGTGTCGAAGTAATTTGGATTATATAAATGCTTTAGGCCGCTATGGCATTTATTGATGTATCTTGGAGTTGATTAGTAGATGATCTGAATTTCCATTTGGGAGATTTTTAATATTTTGAGGTTTTTGACTTTGTTTATTTTGATATTGACGCTCCGAAAATTCAGGGCGTTACAATAACACATACTTCAAAACATTTAATCCAATATCAACTCAAATTCTTCACATACAATATTAAAAAACTACTTGAAGTTGAACTATTAAGACCTAGGCTCTTCACAAACTCGAGTCCTTACAGATTGAGTTCACAATATCGACTCACGCAGTGGTCTTACTACACAGTAGTAGTGGGCTCACTGGAATCTCACACAGATTCTAACCCTTTTCCTGAACATGCTACAACTGATCATCACCTGCAAAAGGAAGTCGAACGAAGGGTGAGCTTTTGAGAGCTCAGTAGGTTGTACAAGGATTGCCAAAAGAATTACAAATCGACTCCAAAGAATTCGACCAACAATGATTTCCAAATACTTTAACGATCTTATGAGCTCAATGATTTTTAAAATGATCAAAATTCATCAAATAGATACCAAAATAGCAATAACAATCATAACGGTTCCCAAAACAATCAGTAAAAGATCACTTCCAAAGTCAGCATTTCCAAAATACAATGAAGATTTCTTAAGGGATTTCAACACAGGCACAAATCATTTTAGATAATACTTTCCAGTTTCTATAACAGTCACAGCAATATAGTGCGGATAAAATAAAAAATCAACGGTGATCCTGGGTGGTTGCGATGCCACTCAGGCAAATCTAGTAGTGTACACATGCATGATGTACCATAATAATTACTAGTTTCATTGGGTACTAGCCTGTGTTTCATGCATGATTTAAACCAGGCTTACACCTCCACGCCACAGAAACACAAAAATAAACAATATTAATGAGCATTAACATAAGTTCAAATTACCGAAATCCATTCAAGTTCAAATACGCCAATATAAGTCATCACGAAATTCTAGAAGAAAGAATCACAAATAAACAGCAAAAATGATTGCAAATAGTTATCGAGTTTAAGCACAACAATTCAGAAGAACGGACACAAACAATTATCGACTTTGCCCAGCATGTGATACAAGGTGAGCATCAATAAGATTTTCAAATAATCGATTTACGTTCAATAGCGGGGGTTTTATGGTCCATAACATGCTGATATCAATACATTTAGTGTTCGACATTAGTCATAAGCAAATTAAGGGAATACTTACGAGTACGTGTAATCAAATAAGGGTTCGGACGAAAGTCGTTACTCAGGGTTCAGATAATATCCCTTACCTGGTTCCGCAGCTAAATTATCCTAACTGATTGTCTTTAGCATTAACCTAAATGAGATAATCAAATCATCAGAATATAGCCTATTGCACAATATTATAACTTAATACGGAGTCACACATACTATCAAAATGAACCTCCATCACCGGTATGTAAAATTATCAAAATGGTCTTCCCGTAAGTAGAATTACTCTAGTGACCTTGTCGTACACAATTTTACCCAAAAATACATTTCCTAGGTCAAATTACCAAAATATCCCTACCAGGTAGCAAATAACCAAAATACCTCTCTGGGTTTCTGGCACCAAAAAATACCAAAATATCTTAAAATAATATTTTAAGCATCTTGATGTCTTTTTTTTTTGGTCAAAAACTATATTAAAAAATTTTGGTCTAAAAATTCAGAACCGATGTCTAGATCGAGAGTTCATAAGTCGGTTTCGTGAAAAATACCTCTTGGCCTTAGAATCTCACGATTTATTAAAACATGAAACATATCAGTAAAATAAAATTTGCATTAAATTTTTAGATTAAAACAACTTCGTTCGCTCTATTAAATAAATATAGAATTTCTCCTAATCGATACCCTAATTTAGCATCCTTTGCAGACTCCAAAAAATCCCAAAATATTTCAGAGCGTACATCACATGAAAATATTAGGGATTATTATTTTAAACTTTGTCTAATTTTGAACCTAATTATTTATAGAAATTGAGGAAAATCTGCCTAAATAAATTTTCTGTCTTTAGCGACAATTACACCTATTATTCAAATCAACACACCTCCCATTTCACCTTTTGCACATGCACTTTCCTCTTCCTCCGTAACATTGTTGAAGCTAACAGAGCACCCACCCCTTCCACCTACACTGCTATATAACATCTAAACACCCCTAAACATTTCGATAACCCTAATTTCACCTAATTCCACACATTAACACACAACTACCCATCTTATACACACAATAAGTCACACGCCCGTAAAACACACACACACACACACTCACCGCACACACTGAACACACACCAATACACACTATAACGCACGCTTTACACCTACTTGAGCTACAAATTATTCATGAGCACAAAACACATCCACTGTCCTCACTTGATGCCTGCACACAGACGCGCGCACGCACACGGTGAACCTAAAAGAAAAACCCCCTTACACCAAATTCACACACTATAGAGGTGAAGATATTACCTTTGGGATCCCTTTCTAATCTCTCTTTCTCTCTGATTTCTTCTTGCTCTATTCTTCCCTAAACACTACTCCCTTTTTTTGTTTCTCTTTTATGAATTTTTATTCCATTTTCTTTGCCTTTTAATTTAGCTTCCCATTATATATAAAGAAAAGAATCAGATTAGTTGTTGAAAAACAAGTAGGAGGTGTCATTTTCTCAGAAAAAATTCCTCCACAGTTTGACACATAAGGTTGAAGTTTTCAAAATTGCAAAATAGCCCCCCAAATTTTTCATAATTATAAAATAACTGTAAATTTTATGCAATTACATTTAACTCCAAGATTTGTCTAATCATGATTAATTTAATTAGACGTCACTAAAATATACAATATCACTCATTTTATCATTTTTCATCATTAAAATCATAATTTACATTTATGCACCCAAGGTTTTCCAAAATTACAAAAATGCCCCTAAAATTTTCAAAATTACCCTTTTTGCCTCAAAATTATTTTAAGCTTCGCTAGTATACTAACACTCAACCATTGCCCAAAATTATTGCTCGTTTATTTTTTGGATCACAGAGGCTATTCTAACCCGCGCTCAAAGTTTAGGATATTACATTCTCCCCGCCTTATAAAAATTTCGTCCGAGAAATTTGATCTCAGATTTCCCATCAGTCATAGCGTCCATACACTACGCTTTCACTGTGCCACTTTGATAACTGTCCCGCCGTAGCTAAGCTAAACCTAATCTTCATGCCCGCATTCATTTTTGCGAATACCCAAATGCAATAGTTATACTCTAGTCCTAATACTAAACTCAATCTAATCAGGTTATCACTCGTGCTTCAACCGTTCCAGTATTTCCCAACAATGACTTAGTTAATACAAAACTCACTGAGCTAAACCTACATCACTCCAAATTTAATGCATACGAGTCGAACTAAATCAGATTTTAATACCAGAGCTTCCACTGTATTGCACTAATACTATACCAGATACGATATCACTTACACAGTCTACTTAATGATGGCAAGCTTAAATTTCAAGCTTATAGTGTACCAAAACAGAAAACCATGGTCATACATGACTTGCACTCTACCAAAGCTAACATGGATAGGATAACCAATTCCTATAATCACTTACACCTTACAACAGACAGGAAAACTGTAGCCATTAGGCTTTCACTATGCACTCTAACAACTCAAAACAACGAGTCCGAGTTGTTGCCAAATTTATCACTGAGAGACGTTATCTTAACATAACTACATATTACATATCCATGATTCTACATACTCTTTACAGAACCACAGAGAACTGTAACCACTACAGTTTTGCTGTACACTCTAGTGTCTTATATCAACTAGTCCCCTCTGTTATCAAATTCATCACCTCGAGATGCGTTCTCCAAACATAGTACAAAATATGATTTTGGATACCTATGTATTGGTCCTTAATAAGAAGTGATGGTATAGGTCTAGCAAAACAAAGTCAACCCAACGACCCAAAACAATCAAAATCAAAAGGAGATATTGGTCCTTAATAAGATTCGTTAGTTTCCCATGGCCAGTGGGTTAGATGCTGCCCCATTAAGTCCAAATAGGTTTGAAAAGATAGATAAATATCCCTAGAAGGAATAAGATGACTCGGCATGAATGACATCTTCTCTAACGTCTAAGCCTAATCTCACATTCATTTATGTCGTCCTTGAATTTAACAAAGAAAGAATGAACAACCGATAAGATGGAATTCCAAATTTCCTATCGTATTCCCAAACAAATTCTCAGTCTTAACAAAAATCACTTCCTGAGAAATTCATTCTCATACATTCAACCAAATCACTGACTTAACCATTAATCATACCTTACGAACTTCCAAACACTACTAGGTATCCCCCTAACAAGTTACAGATACGTACTTAGAGTGTAATCAATTCATGCCTCGCATGATATCAAACCTCGAACAACTGATAGGATGAGATTCACCGGAAGATCTCTATTCACAATATTGACAATATAGCCACCAAAAACTGTAAAAACAGTTCAAGATTTGCCCTCAGATTAGTTCCTAAAGGACAAGCCTTCACCCTCAATCACTCTGCCAAAGTTAGGGATGCAAAAAGTATGACGC
>JAVXUP010002740.1:100000-110644 GCA_033070095.1 Escallonia herrerae
GTTTATCCATATTGGTTTGTATTTGAATTATTCCACTTTTATCGTCTTTGAGAACATTGTTTACCCTTTTTGTTTGTGCATGATGATACACATCTTTGAATTCGTATATTTGTGACCGTCAATTTAAGATTGACATTGACTATGTTGAACAACTTTCAAAATAGAGAGGGTCCTTTGGACACATGTTTGTTATACTAGAGAGCTGAAGCCTCCTAGTACGCTTCGGAGCACACGTTTGATGTTCGTATGTTTGGTTCAACATTTGGGTCTTATGTCTGTCATAGTCATCGTACATTTGTAGCATACCCGACATATAATTGACATGTGTTTTGGGTTAAAATTTTAATGATGTTTGCTTTGGTATTTAATAGTAAGATATGGTTGCTCATTTTTTTACCTTCGGGTTTCTATTCGATTTGCGTTCTTTGGACCACTTAATGAACATTTCTCATATTTGATTCGCCCTATTTGCATCTTAGTCAATTGCTATAACTCGTTCGTCAAAGATTTGGTTTCGTTTTGGACTACGAATCATCATATTTGCTTCCCATTTTTTTTTTCACTTACTGGGCTATTCGAGCTCACCCCCTACTCGTTTGTTTTGTCCTTTACCACAGGTAGTGGACGTGATTTGGGCGTGACATGCTTGGGAAATTAGAGTATTGATCTTATGAGCGTAATTGAATAATAAAATCATTTTGAGAACTCAACCCGGATGTGGGTAATTTGACTTTGAGACTTGAAATTATTATTGAATATTAGAGTCTTGGTCATTTTATTTGGTTTTAGTGGATTTTTGATGTGGAAGATTTTTAGTTAAGTTTCTAAAATGATTGTAGCTAAACTCTTGGATCTTTTGAGAAAAGTAAGATTGAGATTTAGATAATTGTTTGTGGTATCGTAGATGCTCTGCTATACCTTTATAATGGTTATGTCATTGACGTGTTGGGTCTTGGTTTAAGGACTGTATGGACTAGAGATGTCAAAGGGCCGGGCTTGGGCCGGCCCAGCCCAAGCCCGTCGGGCCTGCTGTGGGGCCGGGCCGGGGCCGGGCCAGTGGGGGCTGCCAACCGGGCCGGGCCTGCCGAAGGCAAACCTAGGCCCAGTCCAGGCCCAGGCCCTAGGCCCAATAGCTAGGGCCGGGCTTGGGCCGGGCCCGGGCCCTTTTTTTTTTTTTTTTCTTGTTATTCAATTTTAAATTTCATCTCTAGGCAATATTCACAATTTAACGAACCTAATCTTTATCCTTTTATTTCATTATAAGTAATATACATATATATGTATGTATGTATATACATATTTATTTGTTAGCCATTATATTTTTTATTATATGTTAAACATTTTCATACTCTTCTTGATGAGCTTTATTAATAAAATCTTAACACATAACAATTTATATAGAAAAATAATAAATGTATTCATAGGCCCTCCTCCTTTTATCCGGGCTTGGGACCGGCTGCTTGTAAACAAACAGGCGAAGTTACCTATTTTTTTATATATACGAAAAAATATATATCTTGCTTGTAAAAATTTATTTTATATATATGGAAAAAAAAGTATATTTTGTGAAAAAATTTATTCTTAAAATTCTAACAATCAAAATAATAATGAATGTCTATCCAAAATATCAGCAATCAAAGATCAAGAAATCTGCAACGTCAACCAAAAGGATCAAAAGAGGAAAATAAAAACAAATTACCTAATCATCCAGAAGTACTTCAATATCCGAGTCACTGCTCTTCCTATCATCAATCGGTTTATCTTGCTCGCGGTATTTCGCATCAAGATAATCCTTCCAACATACACATAGCTCGAGCGACTCGGGGTTAAGACGACTCCTCCTGTCATCCAAAACCCTCCCGCTAGCTGAAAATGCCGACTCTGAAGCAACCGTGGAGGCTTGCACTGGCAGTACATCCCGTGCAATTTGGGATAAAGTTTTATACATGTTTTGATTTTGTTTCCAAAAATTTAACAAATTAAAATTAACCTGTTCTTGCCTTGATAAATCAGAATAATGATCAGTATTTGCATATACACCAATCTCATTAAAAGAGGAAAAAGTATACGAACCTGCCGAATTAGAAGTTCCTTCACCTGGTAGTTGTCTTGCTACTAGATGTTCAAAGCCCTGAAGGTATGGCGCATAATACCTCTCAACAGTGGATGATGATGTAGCTCGCCCGCGCACGTCAGCAGAATTACGATAGACGTTGAACAAGTCCTCAAACCTCTTGCTCACTTTTGCTGTGAATGCGGTTGTCTCCTCTGCTGTGTAGCACATTAATTTCGATATCTCTTGTATCGAGGCGTTCACGCCATGCAACTTTAACCTAGGATCTAAACAAGTAGCCACAGTAAAAATAGCAGGCAGCTTACTCCAATATTTATTAAATTTTTGATCCATCACTTTTACTATTTCCTTAAAGGGTCCTATATATCTCCATTTTGTTAACATTGTAGCCATCTTCAGAATTTCTATTACAGCGAGAGGAGAGGTGGGATAGTACGTACCAGACAATAAATTGGTAGACGTGTAGAATACCTCCAAAAATTCAGCTAGGTATGTGGCCATCTGCCATTCCTCTTGAGTTGGCAAGCCGGCTGGGAACTGGGTTAGTAGAAAATGCGTATAGACTTCTCGGTATGCCAGAATGTGTAAAAGCATGTGGTATGTAGAGTTCCACCTGTGGACCACATCTGTAACTGCTCTCCTGCGAGGCATATTATATTGAACACACAACGTTTTAAATTGTTGTGTTCTCGGACTCGAGCTATTAACATACGCTGTCATACCCCTCATTTTGAGAAGAATATCTCCTGCAGCAGCTAAACCATCTTGAACAATTAAATTAATAATGTGACAAACACAGCGAACATGAAATAATTCACCGTTAAGTACAGGTTGAAGCGTCTCCTTTAAAGCTGCAACAGCAACTTTATTATTAGAAGCATTATCAAAACTAACACTCATAATCTTATCCTTAATTTTAAATGTGGTGCATGCTTTTAATATAAGAATAGCAATGTTCATTCCATCGTGCGGATAAGGGAAGTGCTCGAAAGCGATGATTCTCTTGTGCATAACCCAATCTACATCAATCCAATGAGCGGTCACACAAGAATAACTAACAAAAGTATAAGGAGATTGCCAAATATCAGAAGTAAGACTAACTTTACCTTCAAATTTATCGAAATAATCGATAAGGCGTGCTTTAGCAGCATTGTACTGTCGGAGTGCATCGGATCTAGTTGTGTTTCTATGAACCTTTTTGTACAAAGGTTGAACGTATGTGTTCATATATCTAGAGTGCTTAGGATTATCGGCAAAAGAAAAGGCTTGTTCATCATGAATAACAAATTCAGCGAGACCGTCTCTTTGCTCTCGCTGATTATAAACAAATAACTTACCGTCAAAAGATAACTGCGTTTGGGTAGGTTCGACGTGGCCTTGTCGAGGTGCACACAGAGGGTAATGCCTGTTAAGATGTCCATTACCACTACCAGACGAAAATAATTTAGCGCAGTACTTACATCGAGCTTTTCAGATGCCGTCCACCATAACTACATCGAAATGATTCCAACACTCGGCTTTCTTTTTTTTCCCCTTTTGGACTTCTGGCTCATTACCGGAGGCATTGCTCGGCCCTTCTTCATCATGACCAGGCATAGGGTTGAGATTATGCCACGGAGTAGTAGCTTCGCCAACCGAGCTGCGTCCTTGACTATAATGAGGGGGGTCTTCATCAGGCGTGTATTCAAAATCTGGAATGTTTTGATTGAACTCCCAATTGGCTTGGGTATCTATCATACAGCCTGTACTCATTCGTCCAGGAACGAATGGTTGTGTTGGTGCTTGGATTGGTGTTTGTGATGGCCGTGGCGCTGGCGCTTGTGCTGGTGGTGGTGCTTGCGATGATGATGATGTTTTTCGTGATGACGATGCACGCCTCATTTTCTTCAATAATCCAGCCATATTTCGAGCTAAACTTTGTAAGAGTAACTAAATACACAAGTATAAGAGTAGTAATAAGAAATAACAATTAAAAGAATGAACGAGTAACAAATATTAGAGAGTTAGTAATTAAAAAGAATTTAGCAAGACTAGTAATTAATAAACAAGAGTACTAATTAGTAAATACTAGTAGTAATTAGCAAGAGTAGTAATTAAAAAGAATTTAGCAAGACTAGTAATTAATAAACAAGAGTACTAATTAGTAAATACTAGTAGTAATTAGCAAGAGTAGTAATTGGAGAGGAAAATAGTAGCAAAGCTTGTAGAAATATAGAATGTTTAGGTAAGAGAGAGTAAGAAGATTGGTGTGAAAAATTAGAGAGAAATGGTGTGAATTTATAGATTTTAGAAACTTCACAAAAGACCAAAATACCCCTACAAACTATCCGTTTATAGTTGTTGGGGAGGGTAAGAGTGTAAAGGAGTTGAAAAATATAGGTTAGACTAAAATACCCCCCAAACTAGCCGTTATATTGCTGTTGGGGGGGTAAAAGTGGAATTTTGGAAAAGGGGTGGAAGAAAGGGGGGAAAAACAAAAAAATTCAAACAAGTGGGGCCAAAACCGGGCCAAACCCGGGCCGCAGACCGGGCCAGCCCCGGGCCAGATCCGGGCCGCAGCCGGGCCAGACCCGGGCCGACTTCGGGCCGGGCCAAACCCGTTTCCGGGCCGGGCTTTTTCGCAGCAATGGACGGCCTGGTCCAGGCCCAGGCCCCAGGCCCGCTGTGCTGGGGCCGCTACTGTTCATCGTCGGGGCCGGGCCAGCCCGGGCCAGAACCGGGCCGGGTCGGGCCAGCCCGCGGGCCGCCCGGCCCGTTTGACAACTCTAGTATGGACCCTCTGGATAATTTGATAGAAATAAATTTGGTGTAATTTGTTTTAACCGCCGTGTTTAGTACTTGTTTTGAAATGAATACTCAGTGGAAGAATTATTTTGAGAACGGATTGTCTTGGACTTTTATCTTATGGAGATATTTTATCTTGGAGGATTTAGTTGCTCTGTCTATACCGTTATCTAAACCTTGCGGTACATTTAGAAGTTTGATGGTAGTCGCGGCCTCTCGTTTTTGGGGCGTGACAGGAATGGTATTAGAGTTTAGGCTTAAGATTCTGTAGACTCCTAGGCTTAAGATATATGTGATTAAGATTAAACCTTGAAAAGGTGGATTATGTTTGGAGAATTTATTTCATCTTAGAGCATAAGATTGAGGTTTGGCAATAAGCTTTAGATTTGGGTTGGATACGCAATCGTAGAATGAATGTTAGTTGTCTTTGGAATTAAGTTATTTTAAGTATTAATCATAGAGAATAATTGAAGGATAGGACAGTGATCTTTGGATGTCTGTGAGTAGCTCTATCAGATAGTGTATGGAAAAAGGTTGTGATCTCAAGATACAAGTGATATGGTGACAGAGATTTTGTGCGAAATTTGAAAGCAAGATTTGGCATTTCTAGATTATAATGCCCCTTTATTCATTTGTTTCAATATCCTTTTGCGAGCATCTAAGTGTTGAACCTAGAAATTGATATATATATATATATATATGGAACCCTGTGGTGACCTTATGGTTTATAATTCTTGCTCCATTAGTATTGATTACAGATATTTAAGAGTTGACATAATTGTTTTGCATATGGAGCACTTTGATATTATTTTGGCGGTATCGACTGATTGCTTTCCAATAATGCCAAGATGGATTACTTTAAAGAAGAGAATGATTATGATCTTCTGACAAATAACTCTAGAAACTAGAAGCTATTTGTAAAGACTGTGGTTGAGAGATATAGATGATATGATAGTTTAAAGGCTTAAACTTTGGTGGATGAGCGATATATGTGAAATTAAGAATAATATGTTTTTCTCTGTGATAAAATTGATAATAGTTTGAGCTGGTTTGCTTTGAGGTATCAGGGTGCGCAGCGAAAGCGTGGTGGCCTTTGGTATGACTAGTAAGTGCTTATTGATATTGGTTATTCATATTGGCTAAGTGAAAGTACTATGTTGCAAAGGTTATTTGATGGCATTGGTTTTGGGGTTAGAGTAGTGAAAATTAATGGGAATCATATTTTCTCTTTAGTTGATCTCGTTGTGTTGATTACTGACTTTCATAGACATTGCCTCATTGCAGTTTTATTCAGGCCTTAGACATTGAGTTTGTGGTTTTAATAGTCAATGGAATATGGACCAGAGGATTGAGTTTGATGCTATCTTGTGTAACCATGTGTTTTAAGTGCCCAGATTGTTGTAGTCATAGTGACTTTAGAAATTGATGTCGACAATTTGATTAAGTATTATATTTGTAAAGTGAATGGGCTAAGTCGACGTAGTATGCTTCAAATGTTATCTGACGGTTTTGATTTTGATGTCAGAATAAAATTAGATGGGGGAAATATTGATCATTAGGTGATCTCATGGTTTGGCTGGTGAATTACATAGACATTGTATCATTGCACTTTTAGTTAAACCTTAGATTTTGAATTCGTGATCTTTTGTAGTTGAAAAATATGGGCAAGAAGTTGAGCTCGATGTTGCCTTAAGAAATCGTTTGTTGGAAGTAATAAAATATTTTGGAGTATAGAATCTTGGAATATTCGATACTAGTGATTTGATCATGGATAATCATATTTTAAAGTCTGTTCATACCCTATTCTGGTCGCACCCCAAGACCCGCCAAGGGACCCACTTTGCACGACACATCACCCAGTCAGCGGTCAACTTTTCAACGCTCGAGGGCCGGTCAAAGCAACGCATGCTCAAGTCACGTGAACCATTCGTGAAGCGACTCCGGCGTGCCTTCCACCCCAAGGGGTCGGCCACCCTCGGGGGGTCGGCCACCCTCGGGGGGTCGGCCACCCCAAGGGGTCGGCCACCCTCGGGGTCGGCCTCCCTCTAGGGTCGGCCTCCCCCAAGGGGTCGGCCACCCTCGGGGGGTCGGCCTCCCCCAAGGGTCGGCCTCCCTTGGGGGTCGGCCACCCTCGGGGGGTCGGCCACCCAAAGGGGTGGGGGGTCGGCCTCCCTCTAGGGTCGGCCTCCCCCAAGGGGTCGGCCACCCTTGGGGGTCGGCCACCCCAAGGGGTCGGCCACCCTCGGGGGTCGGCCACCCTCTAGGGTCGGCCTCCCCAAGGGTCGGCCTCCCTTGGGGGTCGGCCACCCCATGGGGGTCGGCCACCTGCCTTGAACACCGACGCCGTCACCTTTGACCGTGCCCCATTGTCACGACGACCGTCGCTCGCGGCCGCACTCCACCATAGTCGCGACAACCGTCGCTCTCGGCCGTGCCCCTTCGTCGCGATGACCGTCGCTCGTGGTCTCGATGACCGTCACTTGTGGCCGCTCTGTCGCCATGACAACCGTCGCTCACGGTCGCGCGCCATCCACGCAACGACCCTCGTCGCTCGGAGATCACTCTGCGACCCTCGTCGCCCGCACTCAACCGCGCCCCATGCGCTGCAATCATGTTATATGCTTACGGGATAGGCTACTCCTCCAGGACACTATCTCCGCCAGGGTGCCTGCGTGACTAGCCTACGTGCTCTGGCACTGGGGGCTCGCGTCGGCACCCCTAAGGACTATGACCCCCGGGTCACTCCGAGATGGGAGCAGGTCTTCGGAAGGGCATCTTGCCTAGTCCACCTGGCAGCTGGGCGTCGGGTCTTCCCCACCGCTGCCAGGACCGTGGGATTCATTAAGGGCTTGGACTGGAGGCTGGGGCAACGGGCTACTCTGACCATGCTACCGCAGCATGATCAGTCTCTTCAGACAGGCAGAGAGACGTCGCAAGGGCAGGGCAGCACGAACTTAGGGACCGGCAGTCCCAACGGAGGATCAGTGCTTTGGCCCCCTGGCGACGTGTCGTTCCCGGGGGGTGACACATGTCAACTTATGACACATGCACGTTTTTGCCTATAAATAGTGGACTCCGGAGCTTTTTCAAGGATCTTTTTCTCATTTGGACTTTTTACTTTCTCTCTCTAAAAGAAACATTCTCTCTGGAATTCTAGTGAGAGAAATATACTTGAACTCCCGTCTACGGACCCTGGACGCCATACCCTCATCACGGACTGTAGACTGTCGGTCCTGTTCATCGTCACCCTGCCTGCGCAGCACTGCCAGCCCTCACGACCTGTCCGGGGAGCCTTGTCCTCGGCCCTTGCGCCGTCCTTGCTGTCTCCCACGTTGCCTACCTGGAAGCCAACTCAGACCGCATCCTTTGTGGCACCTCCACGTATCATCAAACCATTTTCGGCACCATCATTTTGGCGACTCCGCTGGGGAGGTGAGCATCATATTGCGGTTTGCATACCTTCCGGACTTAGGCATTATGCCTGTGCAACGGAGAGCTACTAGGGCAACCAGCCAAGGACCCAACCCCGCCATGCAAGAACACCACCTCGGTGATCAGGAAGAGACTAGCGCCACGCGGCTCCGAGACCAGCTGCCGACCACTACCCCCGACGTACAAGTGCTCGTAAATGCAGCCATCCAGCAACTCACTCTAACCATCACCACTCTGCAAGATTCACAGACCACTCTACTAGCCGCCATTATGGAGATGCAAAAATCCATACAAGCCCTGTCCTCACAGCAGGCCGCTCCATCAATCCAGCCTTCAGGACCGGGGCCAGCTTTTGACATCGCCCCGGCCCCAGTGTCGCGACTACCGCCGCCTTGGACATCTAGACCCTTGGCGGTAGGGCTCGCAACACCGTCGCTGCCGGTAGCCGACATATCTCCTTTTGCAGTGCCGCCCCGCAAGCTACACACGGATCTCGGGCCAGTCTTGCAGCAGATTCTCCCCGCTGTCACACCATCTCATCTGACGCCGGCAAGAAGCTCCTCCGAAACGCATGACTCCATCGAGATGGAACCTAATCCCTATCCAGTTGAGCAACACCAAACCCCCGGCCAAGTGATGGGCATGTCTCGCCAACCCACACTTGCCCCTGCACACCTGCCCCTGCCAGTACCTGCACCATACCAACCCTCCCATGTCCCCGTTCATCAAGTCGTGCCATCTGGGGGCTCGGGGGCTCGCGACGCACCAGGCGGTCATCACCCCTTGACCGGCAATGAGGCACCATCCTCCAACTATGTCACTCAGTCAGATTTGGAGGCCCTTGTCCGTCGCCTGTCGAGGAATTCCGAGCCGGACTCCTCAACCCGTCTAACCGGACACGCCCCGTACGCCAATGATATCGCCATCGCACCCTACCCCATCAAGTACAAGCAACCAAACTTTGTGCTCTTCAACGGACGTGAGGGAAACGCCCGTGAACATCTAACAAGGTTCGCAGGCTCCTTGGAGCAGTATGGTACAGGAAGCAGCTTAAAGTTGAGAGAATTCCACAAGTCCCTTACGGGCTTGGCTTACACTTGGTATCACCAGATCCCCGCAGGGACCGTCCACACCTGGGGCGACATGGTCCAGCTGTTCTTAGACAAATTTCATTACGAGACCGAGCGCGTGACATCGTTGATATTGCTGGCATTCGCCAGAACCAGGGGGAAGACTTGAATAAATATGTGCATCGTTTTCATCTTAAGTGCCTTGAGTGCACAGATTTCAGCAAAGACGAAACGTTGGTTCCCATATGCATCAAGAATATGATTGACGTCTACCGAGTGCATATCGAGAACCTACAGTTAAGGTCATGGGGACACCTCAAGGAGACAGCCCGACGAACTTACGAGACAGTTGGTCCTGTCAAGTCATGGAAGCCTCGACCGCAAAGTACGCTGTTGGCCTTAGCAGATGCACCTATCACTCAACGTAGCAACGACAACAACAACTATGCAGGCTTCAAGCGTCAGCTTCCAGATGTGAACCAAGGCTCCGACAAGCGATGGCAACAAAGACCCGCACCTAACTATCCCTGTGACCTGAATACAGTGAAGGAACTCTTGGCCGAATGGGTGGCGCATGACAAAAATTTCCAACTGCCACCAATGCGGACCAATATCACAGACGAAGAAAAGGCCAGGCCCACCTACTGTCCTTTCCATCGAGCCCTTGGCCATCCGCTCAAAGATTGCAATGCACTGCGAACCATCTTTGCAAGGAAGGTAGCGTCGGGCGACCTGCAGCTACGGAAAAATAACGATGTGCGCAAAGATCCCTACCCACCGCATCGCAACAGTAGGGAGCACCAGGCCCTTATGGCTGTCACTGACCATGTCGAGCCTGTAATCCACGAAGCCCCGGCAGAGCCCACACTGACCCTCGTGCCTCCTCCAGCTAAGCAGTCGATGCCTCCCCTTCGACAGATGACGAAGATCAAAAGTTTTTTTGATGAAATGGGGTTTTCACCCGCCGCCCGGACTTACCTTTCCAATTGCCTGCTCGAGGTCACCACCGGCCTCGGTTCCGAATGCTTCGCCGCCCAGGCTGAATTACGTCACATCCCCTCTACGGCCTTAGTCTTCTCGAATGAAGACTCGCCGCCGGTCGAGCATCACAATCGGCCGCTGTTTTTAGAGTGTACTGTTAATGGCACGGGCTTCCGTCGTGCCTTGGTTGATTGCGGCGCCTCGATCAACATCATACCCCTCATCACCCTGCAACAGGCCGGCATTCCCCCAAGGAAAATCATCCGTGACCCCGTCAATATTACCGGCTTTGGACAGGGTCCT